>JAPDSC010071040.1:8026-26908 GCA_026290005.1 Latrodectus geometricus
TATATATATATATATATATATAGTTGTGAATCTGATACAGTTTCAGTAATAGAAGTAGCCAAGGTTTTACAAAAACATATTTGAAAACTACAAATATTTTTTGGTATTTTTCTTATCTTATTATATTTTCAAAAATCATTAATTATTAATACTTTTTTTAGTGTAGCTGAACTTTTTTTATATATAATTTTAATCTGTATACAATTGTCCCACATTTAAGAATTTTAATATTAGGTGCATAAAAATGTCTTTAAGGCAAAATTTAAATTATATTTTTCTTTGCATTCTTGCATATTTTTTTTTAATTTTTTAGTTCCTTAATTTTTGGTTGTATTTTTATTATTTCAATAATTATTCTATAGATAGGAATAAATATTTGACTAACCTATCTATAGAATAATTTAAAAAAATCAAAGTGTAATTGAATGGGAAAAACATTATTTTTGTATTCTCATTTATAGAAATGAGAATATAAATTTTTAGAATATCATTATTTTTGTATTCTCATTTATAGAATATAAAGATATAATATATAGGAAATAAAAAAAAGAAAAAAGTTTCCAATAAAAAAAATGAAGTCCTTTAAGCTAAAAACAAATTAAAAATTTATTTAAATGTATCTTTTTGTTTATTTGGATGAGTTATAATTAAAGCAATTCATTTTTATTTTCATTATTATAAGTGTTATCTATAAATAGTACATTGTGCATGTAACTGAATTTCATTGTATAATTTTCAGAAAATATTTATCATAAATTAGAAATTTATAAATAACCAGAGGAGAAAATCTATGTTGTACATTAAAATAAAATCTATATTTAGAAAGAATAATATTTATAATTGAACAACAATTTTTTACTGAAAATTTAATGCAATATTTAAGTTTACACTATTAATTTAGATTTATCATATTATTTAAATAAATTTTCTTAAATTTTAATCATAGATTATAATTTCTTTTATTTAATATAGAAAGGGGGTGAAGTATATGACCTTATATTAAATCCTGACATTAATTCAAAAAGTCATCTTCAGTGGTTCTACTTTGAAGTCTCTGGAATGAAGTCTAACTGTCTATATACTTTCAATATTATTAATATGGAAAAATCCACCAGCCAATTTAACGAAGGTGATGCAGTGTTTACTTAATATCATTTCCTTTTTAAATACATTAGTTGGTCAAATAAATAATTTTTGTGTTATACTAAAATTTAAGCATTTATTTATTTAAATCTGTATTTTTTAAAACAAAATTCCATATCTTTAATATTATTTTATGTTATGATTTACAAAAAAAAAAAAAAAAAATTATTATACATTTCTATTTATTCTAGTTTATATTTTTTGATATTAAATGGTGAAATTTGGGGCAAGCACTATAAAAATCAAAACCGTGTATGCTAATAAATACTTTAATAGATGAATCTCTTAAACTGTAAAGTTCATAAATGTTGGAAAGCTATAGATCTAATAGCATCATAGTCAATCTTTTGGGCGTTTGTAATGAATAGATAAACATTTAATTTTGAAATTATCTTTTGTATATACACACTCAGAGCAGTTCTGATGATAATCAAATGATTTCACTCGATATTTTCTCAAAATAAGTCTCCTAAATACTTTTAATTAGATATTAAATGAATTCATGATTTTATTTATTATAATAATACCAGATCTTATAGGTAAAATAAAAATATTCTGTTTGACAAATTTAACAAGAATGCTTGTTTATTATTTTTATTGTTAAAACAATTTTCTTAGCTCTTTTGCATAATAAGACATTAAACTTTTTCTTCCCATAATGCTTAGAAAAATTAAATTTATTGACTGTTCGATATTTATTAATATTGTAAGTAATTTGTAACTTAAGAATTTTAAATTTTTATAAATTGGAGTAAAAATATAGTATGAAAGTAATCCTTGATCAAACTAAAATTAATATTTTTACCTAATTTATTAAAAAATGTATTTATAATCAATGATAGAAAGACATTTATTTAACACCTAAACGTTTTATAAATAAATTTTTAGATATTTAGAAGGTTTTTATTTGTTTATCAAATAAATTTGATTTTTCTTTTCTCCATTTAAAATCAATGATTTCAATTTATGGGTTTGTTAGGAACTACTCTTTCGAATATAAATCAGAAGATAATCATACTTTGTTTTCTAGTAGCAACGTTTTTGCAGAAAACTGATGTGTGTCCCCTTATCTTGTAAAATTTTAACAAGATTTTTTTATTACAGCACTGTCTTATAAATGTAACAGTATTATGTTATAATATAAAAAGTACTGTGTTATAATTATTTAATATAAAGAAAAAAATTGTCCTGTTAGAGCACTTTTTGAACAAGTCGGCAAGCGATCTTTATTATAGCAATATCACATATTTTTTTAAAATACCAAGAACTAATTGATCTAATTATATTCATCTTAGTTTGCTTTTCATATTTTTATTTTCCGCCTTTCTTTTGAACTTTAATCTTAAATGCTTCTTTAATTGGATAAATTTTTTGTATTCCTTTCATAAGGTATGTGTCCTGTCATGTTTTCTGTCAGGAATCATGTGGAAAAAAAGCAAGGATGGCACCGAGTGGGCACCAACATATGTTACTTTAGAAATCATTATACTCAGGGTCCATCAACCAACTCAATTCTTCGCAACAAACCTTATTATACTCTAACATTCACGATAAAATTTCAGCATACAAATGATGTCTGTTATATTGCTTACCATTATCCATACACCTTTACCACTCTACAGGTGTGTCTTTTTTTTTTCTTTTTTTAAATTTTTTTTTTATATTAGAGTAGTTTTATAACTCTGATCATGTTCTTTAATTATGAGTTACTCAAAATAAAACAGAGGAGTATTTGTATTTTCTTAAATACTAAGTTAGTAAAGAAGAAATTGGTTATATATACACTTTATATTTTTTTAATAAAATTTTTTATATCTTTGGTATTTCTAAAACATGACATTAAGTCAAGGATAAATAAAGCATGTCATCTTTTTACAACTCTATATAAAGTTTGGAGAGAAAAAAATATTAAAAACAAGTTTAAAAAAAGTGAGAATGTATAATCCAACAGTAAAATTTGTACTAATTTCTTGGCTGCAAAATGTTAACAACAGTTAATATAAAAGTTAGAAATGAATTATAAAGTTGGCAATGGATTTGGTATGTTTCGAGTAATGAAACCAATTGATCCCATAAGAATATTGCTTACGTGGTCATCTGATGCATGCATGAGGTGAGGCCAATCTAAAAAAATTTTCAGGCAGATAATCTTAAATGTAAAAACAAGTTTGATGAGTTATCTGAAGTTTGGCTCGAGAAGTAGGCCTTCAATTGGAGGGGAAAAACTTGTGACCTCTTGAACCACAAGGGCATAATGAACTGCAAGCCAAGCCATTTTTAAAATAAGTGTGATTATATTTTATTTATATTTTCTGTTATATACAATAATAAATTTTACATTTACTAAGTAAATACCATTTCTATTGTTTTTTTTTTTTTTCATTAAAAATAATTTCCAAGTTTACTGAAATAATTAAAATGGTTTATTTAAATACAATTTTTAAAGATTTTATACATTTGAATTGCATGTAAGGAAAAAATGCATGGCTTATAAGTGTTTTTGTTATCTTTGAACTGTATGGTAATTGAGTTTGTTTTATCTTTGTAATAGACACATATATATTGTTGGGCCAATAGTTATGATACAACTGCTATCTATTTCAAGAAAGATGAATTGTGTAAAACCTTATCTGGTAATAGTGTGCCATTATTAACTGTTACAGCTAAACCTATTGATTGTAAGTTCTGTTTATTGTTTATACTTTTTGATTATGTAAATGTTTTTTATTCTTTAATTCAACGTATTTATTTAATTCTTCTTTTTTTTTTTCTTTTTTTTTTTTCCAAAAAGCAAAACGTCCATATGTATTTTTAACTGCAAGAGTTCATCCTGGTGAAAGTAATTCTTCTTGGGTCATGAAAGGTATATTTCTGTGAACACATTTTAAATCTATATTTTTTTTTAATTCTAAAAATAATTATTGATATTTTTGCACATTAAATTTTAATGTGCTTTACTTTTTTGTTAAGAAAATAATAATGATTTAATAAATTCTTCTCTAATAAGATTTTTTTATGTACAAAGTTGTTGAATCACAATTATTTGTAGATTTATACAATTTTTAGAGTAGAAAATCTCTAAATGTTTCTAGATATTACTAATTCAGAAGTAGAATATCTTACACGCATTTATTTTATAATTAAAACTTTCAAAGTAACCTGCTTATGAAAAATATATCATGATTAAAATTCTTATTAAATAACTTCTTCGGAAGTATTATAATTATATAATAATAATATGTACATTAAATACATAAATTTTTTTCTGATTGGTTACATAAAAAGTATAATCTTGAATTCTTTTCTTTAATATTTTGGAATATCATTAAATTTTTCTAATAAAAAATAGTGCTCATTTTGTTTATTATATATCCACATCACCCTCTCAAGTCTATAATGTTATCTTCTGTTATTATTAATTTTCAATTTAAAGTTTCAGATAATTATTCAAATATAAATTATTTGAAACCTTAAATTGAAAAGCATAAAAAAGTAAGACATAAATAAACTTTTTAATGAATTTTCTCAAAATATCATAAAAAAATTTCAACTGCCATAAGACGCCTTTAATCATTGAAAATGATATCTGACAATTTTACACAAAAAAAACTTTTTATTTGTAAAGCTATTATTAATAGTTCATGTATGAATTTTAGGGTAATTAATATCTGTCAAAGATTCAGCTATTCTTTTATCTGAAACTAATCTATGATAAAGATCTAATTCATCACTATTTTTTGATTTCAAACATGTTTGCTGTGCATATATTGGAAGGTAGAAAAAGGAAATTTTAAATTTCAATTACATGCATTTGATATGTGAACTTTTGTTTAAATTTTTACTATGATTTTTTTTTACATCATATATATATATATATATATATATATATATATATATATATATTTTATTTATGCATAATTTTTTTTATATTCAATATTGAAATGATTGTAATTTTGAATTTTAAGCACATATATTTGAAATATACAAAAAAAAAAAAAGTTTTGCGACTTTTCAGACAGTTAACAATACACTTTTTCAAATGAATATATTTCATTAGGAACTATTAGTTGACTATTTGGGTCACTGTGTTCTGCTTAAATCATTTAGATCTGCTTCAATGAATTTATACATGACTTAACATATAATTACTTAGTTTAGATTTTACCAAAGGAAAATATGCATTGTGATCCCACCTTGTGAAAGTGGCAAACATGAAGTAAAAAGGCAAACATTAAATTAATGCAATGTAAACTGAAGCAGGACATACATTAAATATTTTTTCGCATATGACATACTACAAAAACTGCACAAAGCCCTTTTAACTGAAGTTTTTGTATTTTATTAAAATATTTATTTTATTCTTGTTTAAATATTGCTATTCTTGATTCGATTTAATGTTTAATGCAATCATAATTTAGTATGATAACACCAAACATAAAATCACTTTGAAACTAAAAATATAGTTAATGTGAATTTTAAAATCTTTAATTTTGTACCGTGTGAGATATATTTTATTTAGAAATGGTAAGATCATATTAAAACACATCTCTAAACAATCCACTTACGCAATTTAATTATATATTCAATATTTAAATCCCTTTATGTGTATTACTGTCATTAAAATTATCACTTAGTATTTTTGTTATATATTAGGAACTTTAGATTTTCTTCTCAGTAGAAAAGCTCAAAGAGTGAGGGAAATGTTTATTTTTAAAATTGTGCCAATGCTTAATCCTGATGGAGTGATCAATGGATGGTAAGTTGCATAAACTTTATTTTTCGATATATAATGATAGAATGAAAGGTTTAAAGCATTTATACAAAAAGATTTTATTATTATTCTGGCTCTTTTCATACCTATTTATTTACTTGTTATTTCCATATAAATTAAATTATGTAGTTTTGAAAATATTGTCGGGGGAAGAAAAGAGTTTTAAATTTGTAAAAGGATACAAACTTCTATTAATTTTTTTAATGATTGATATTTTGTGGCTGTATAGTGTATTATTAAAGGAAAAATATTGAAAATCCGGAACTTATTAATTAAAAATGACATAAAATTATAAATATTGTAATGAGTAGCATAAGCTTGTTTGTCATTATTATTAGAGACGAGATTAAAATACATACAGAAACATTCAACTTTGGCCAGTCAGCTATATTCTGCCATATAGAAACCAAAAGATTTAGTACTCTGTATTCTGCATCCTTTATTTGGAAAAAATAAGAATATGCTTATTTAAATATTTTAGTCACCAAATCCTAAAAGTAAATAACAAGCTCATTTTTTATGCAAATAAGATTTTAAAATTTCAAGTAAAAAAAAAAAATACTGTTGAGTTATCCTCAACAAAATATATATGATAAACTGCAATTAATTTGCTAAGTTTAAATACGAATAAAAATTATCTCTATTTATAAAAAAACATGCTGTTTTATATCATTCTTTTGGTGCAAAATATCAGTGTAATTGGATATCATAATTAATATCACTTACTTCTATGTTTCTCATTTGGAAAGAGCATTATCAGCTGGAGGGATATATGCTGGACATACGAGAAATCTAAACATGTGTCAATTAAAGTTCATATAATTTGGAAAAAATTTTCAGAAGGCAGTTTTACTTGTTATATTTCTAAAGGTGAAACTGGATTGAAAATTCTTTTGATATAAATGAGAATGAAGTTGTTGCTCTCTGTGTAATTAAATAAATTGTTGTATGTGAAAACAAATTTTTTAACTTTTGTTTGATAGGTTTGATAGTACTATTAAAATTTTAATTGATCAAAATAATGCACCAAAATCTAACAGTATTGTGAACTCTGTTCTACTTCTATGAAATAGGATTAGAATATAAATTTTATTGCTCTGATATTTTAAAAGATACCATTATATTAAACTTTTACTGCAAGTTAAGGAACATGATTAAAATTGTTTCTTCCTGCCAAAATTTAGAGTTTTTCATTAATTCTGTGACAATGTTAAACCATTCTCTCAGAAATACGAAAAACATAAAAGCTGGTTGCATTGACATCATAACAGCAGAATTACTCAAGGTAGGCCTTTAATTGCTACTCTATAAGAAATTTTTATATACTTTGGATGAAAGAAAATACAAATTATTAAAATCCTGAAGAAAAGCTTTTTAATTGTAGTAACTGGAAAAAATTAGTCTGCTTTCACTAACTTTCAAAATCTTTTCCAAAGTTTAAATGAATAGAATTTAAAAAGAGCATCAAAGAAAAACTAAAAT
This sequence comes from Latrodectus geometricus, assembly GCA_026290005.1. Lineage (NCBI taxonomy): Eukaryota > Metazoa > Arthropoda > Arachnida > Araneae > Theridiidae > Latrodectus > Latrodectus geometricus. The sequence continues at coordinate 15,423 of JAPDSC010071040.1, forward strand.
TCGTAAAGGGTGAAAAATTCTTAATTTTTTATTTTCAGAAATATCAGAACAAAGTATTGTATAGTTGTGTTAAACACAACTATTTAATTTCATAGATTTTACAAATATGTTTAAGAGCATAAACAGACAGTGATATGGAAAATTTTAAAAATTTATGGACTTACCGCTAAGGTAATAGCTGTCATTCAAAAGCTATATGGGGGGGAATAAGGGAAGAGTAATCATAAAAAAATGTACAATTGATAGTTTTGACATTCAAACTGGTCTTAGCTTAGGGATGCATACTATCATGAATACGGTTTCATGTTACCATTGATTGGATCATGAGGATAACATTGAGGAACTGGATACTTGGAATCAGGTGAAAATTGGATAGCGCACTGGTTGACTTCAACTGCACTGACATTGCATTGTTGTCCTCTAGGCTTAAAGACATGCAAAGAAGAACTGTGAGACTTGAAAATTCAAGAAAAGTATACTTTATGATAAATGAGAAGAAAAAAATCATGAAAATCAATAACTAACCCAAATTCAATTTATTTAAATAACAAAGAAGTAAAAATGACAACTCTTTTTATTACCATATTTTTCTGTATATAATCTGCAGCAGCATATTATTTGCTTGACCTTTTTTTCAAGTAAAAGAAAAATGTGACATGTAATCCACAGCAATTTTTCTGATGAATAATCTAAAATATATAATACTGAGAATGTAGTGTGATAAACTGAGATGAAACAACAGATCTACTTCAAAAGTAATAATTCCATGAAGAGATTCTAGTAAAACTTATCGAGTCTATTTATTAATAACTTTTAAAACAAGGTGAGGCATATTTTAAAAATAAAATTTATTTGTTTCATTAATATTTAAATAAAAGAAATGAATTGTTTTTGAATTGTGCATGCTTTGTTTTTCACCATACATGGAGGTTTGTTGCCATTTATTTGCCAGTCTATTGCTTTCTTATGGCATGAAATCTGCTGTGTAGCTTATACATTTTTGCTTCCACATGATGATATACAAACTTGGATATTTTCAGAATGAAACATCTTTGGTCAAGACAAAATACTAAATGATGATAAGCAATAACAACTGTAATATTTTTCTGAGAAACCCAATTTGTTCTTGATTGAAATTGGACAAAACTGATTATAGCTGAAATAAGTTAGCTGAGCCATGGTGCACCATCTGTTATTTATTTTATAAAACATAAATGACATTTCTTTCAAAACTTTATTGCTAGTTTTTCTATTGGAGAACAATGCAGAGCAAAATTTGAAACTTTTTAATACATAATCTGCTTATTATACACAGGAAAATTCAATACTTTTAATTACAATAGTCTACTGAAGGTGGCACAGATGATGGTATTAAATTAAAGATAAATAATAAATACTATGCATTAAGAACTCTTCATAAATTTTTAGAGCGAAAATTATTCAAAACAAGTTAAAAATTGAAATCTTTAATGCAGCAGTAAAAATCTGTGATTTTATATGATGCTGAATTCTAAAAATTAATTAAATTACACAGAAACAAAATTTTTCAAAAAGATTCTGCAAATTTATTGGCTGCAAAAAATAATTAGCTACAGTTTTTATAATAAAAGATACTATCTTGTCACAAATGTCCTTTTAAAGAGACATTATTGAATTGGATATACCCTCAGAATGAAGCTCCATGATCCCACAGGAATATTGCTTACAAGAAAGAAAGTCACTTTTAGGTGGATGATCCAAAATGAAAGGAGCATTTTTGATTGGCTAAAGAAGCAGCCCTGTACTGAAGAGGATGAAATAAACTTGTGCCTCTACCTGGAGCCATAATAAAGTACAAGGCAATACAATATTCTATTTCAAGAAGGAAATCAATTATTAAATATTTTATTTGGCAAAAATCAAATGAATGATTTAAAAAAAGTAAACATATGCTACTTGTGTTTAAAAGATGAAATAAATTATCTTTATATAACCATAAAAAAATGCATTTCTTTGTGGTTACATAAAGATTTTAGTTTATTTCACCATAAATATTTATTATATATCTTTAAACTAGAATACCATAAATATTTAAATTGGTATTTTAATTATGTTATTAATTAAAATTGAAAATATTATTATAAACTGATTTGCATCTTAAAATAAAGTTAGTTATATAGTCGCATTGATTCTATCAATCCTTATAAATTGCTATTTCTCCTCAAAGACTATAGCTTTTATTCAGTGTCCCAAGGTTGACCCATTCAATCAGCTCAAATATAGTGCTTAGAATATTTAGCTTCTTTGAATATTTTTATTCTAAATTGAACATTTTTTTTTTTTATTTGAAGTTAAAATATTGTTGCAAAATACTCTTTTGCCCATCCGTTCAGGTATTTTATGCTTATTTTCATTACAAATCTGACAGTATATTTACCATCATACACTGGCATATTCCTTTTATACATTCGTTGCAATAATTTTTTTATTAAATCAAAAATTATGAACAATACATTTTTTTAAACTAAAAATAATGTTAACTATATTTTTTTCCGTTCATTTACACAGGTGTATTAGAATATATGAATATTCCATTTTAAAGAATTTATTTTCTAGAATTTCATTTTAAAACACATTCTAGTTGCATTAATATAAGAAATTTTAGATTATAGAGTTAAAAATATACAAATTACTTGTGTGCTCTATTATTTTAAATTCTTATTTTTAATGAAATCACTTAATAGTTTTTCTAATTATTCTTTTAAAATAACTGGTGTGTTTCATTTTTACTTTAGGTTTCTATTTTTTTCTAAATATATACCAATTTGCATTTTATATATTTCTAAATATATGCATGGGGCATTAAAACATAATTACTAATGATCATTTATTAAATCTCAATTTCCTGTTGCACTGTGTTACAATATCTTATTCATTGATTGTTAATATTTCATTTATAGAATGCAGTCTTTTTTCTGTTGTGCATTAAGCTGTGTCATATAAATGAGATTTATTGAGAACTATTTATATTAATAATTAGAAATTTTTTATGAAGGGATTTTCATATTTAGTTCTTTTTTCTATAATTTAAAATTTAAAAAAACTTAAAAAATCATATAGCAATATATTAATCACAGCTAATTGCTACAAAATATAACTTTTAAAGTGATTAACAATATATTTTGACTGAGAATTCTGTATAACTCTCGTCATTGAACTCATTGATTTAAATATTTGATATTGGACTTGATTTAGCTCTGCTAATCTCAGGGATGTGCAACACAACAAATGACATTCATAATTATTTAAATGTTATTAGGCAACATGTTATTTATTAAACCATTTCATTCCTTTCTTAAAAATATGCAAATACTATGTGTTACATTTTCTTTATTATAAAATTATATTGTATAATGTACAGTATTTTAAGTAAAAAAAAAATTAAGATTTACATTTATCTTTTAGTCATCGATGCTCACTATCAGGTCAAGACTTAAATCGTCAATGGATTACTCCAAATTCACATTTGCATCCCACTATATATTATACAAAGTCATTACTGCATTATTTGGCATCCAAAAACAAAAGACCTTTGGTAATTTTCAATTTATTATGTTTCCACTAAATACATTTTGTTTTCCATTTTACTTTAATATTTGAACACAACTTTTTTCTGCGAAAATGTCATGCAGTAAATGTAATGTATAAAGCTTTTGTGAAATAAATTTACCACAAGTTTGATCAATAAATTTAAAATAAATATGAAGAGCTTTCATGAAACAAATATAAATTTGAATTTTTTTAATATATCAGTTTAGTTTTTAGAAAAAATGTATTATCTTACATTTTTTATCTGAATCTAAATTATAGTGATGGTATCACTTTCTTAAATTATGCTATCATAATCTGCCTTTTTTAAGCTAAAGTTATAGAACAAATATGGTAAAAGAGTTACTAACAGAAATTATTATACCAATCAAAGCCTACATACCCAGTTAAGTTAAGGAATAAATATAACATATACTATATTTTATATCCTACAATCAATTATTTTATATCTAGTAATCAACAATTAAAATACTAAATATCAAAACAAAGTAATGCATCACTAATTGTAAATAAAAGAGTTTAAATTTTTGTCTACTCTAGATTTCATGCCTGTAATCTAAGAGTAGAAATAACCTATTATGAATTTTTTAAATCATTGTATATAAAAATTCTGTTATCAACTTCTATGAAAGTTAAACATCTGTAAAAATTTATTTTCATACAATTTGACGTACAATTTCAACATTTAAAAAAAAGAAAAAGAAAACAATATGAGCACAGTAAAAGAAACTTTTATGTTGATTGAGAACATTCTAAATAAATAAAAAAGATTTTCTGGTCTAGGGAATAAGAATAAATTATTATTTTTTGCTTATGGTATATAATCATATACCATGTGAAGCAGTTAGTGAAGCAAATCTTTAGAAGCTTATTTTAAGAATAATCATATTTAATTAAATATTCCACTTTGCATTTCATAATTTTATTTGATTGCCAAGAAGGGATTCTGCTTTAAAAGAAAAGAAAAAGTGATTTATTTGAATAATTATTTTCTAAGAAGACATTTAATGGTATTCATTTATAAAAACACTAACAAAATTATTAAAGGAAACATATTATTTCAATCTGTTTAAGTAGAAAAAAATACTAGACAATTTTTCTTGTGTAAATTACACCTTTGTCATTTTCATTAAAAATATTTTTCTTTTAATGAAACTAATAATGATTCTTATGAATATAACACAGTTCTCATGTAAATTACAGTATATTAAAAATTAGTTTATAATTGGTCTTATCTTTTATTTATTCAAAAAGTTATTTCATTAAAACTGTTTTAAATATAAACTCAGAAATAAAGAAATTATATAATATGTCACATTTTTCCATTCCCAGTTGTTTCTATGCGAAGAGTTGAAGCAAAACTTACATGCCTTCACATTGAACATACTAGATTTATACACAAGCATTTATTTTTGTTTCAGAGTGCTCCGATTTATGACATGTGTAATGTACGATTAATAGTACATCACAAAATTGTCCTAATAACTATTTACACTTTGTATTTTGTAATTTTTACCAGAGCAAGTTTCATTTTATCAGATTTAATTGGGCTTAAACCATATAGAAATTTGTTTGCCTTTTTGCATGCAAATGATTTTTTGAATTCTATTTAATCTTTTATCTATTTTAATCTTTTACATAAACTTTTATTAAATAATTATTCTTCCATCTTTTACATTTGACTAGCCTTTTCTTACTGATTTTTTAGTTTTTTAAACATTGTATAGTGCAGAAATGTCCAGTATTGGACCTTGCACCAGTAAACCACACGAAAAAAAAATTAATAAATAAATAATATTTTAAATATTGCAAAATTAAAAATTAAGCATGTAATTTAATTATTTAAATCACCTGGCTTTAGAAAATGTTTAATTATCTTCTATTTTACTATATATTAATAAAAAGTATTAGGAACCTTAAAAATACAGTCTTATTAAATTACATTCAATTATTGTTTATGGTAAAAATATTCAATAAATTAGTTTGCTTAAAAATTACTGTTATATAATAATGATAACTACATTATTGTTTAGGTATTTTGTGATTTTCATGGACATTCTCGAAGAAGTAATGCATTTTTCTTTGGTTGTAATCCAGAACAATCTTGGTGGCCAAGTGATGAAACAAATCCAGACACTAATAGTTTTAAAGTAAAAAAGTCAAAACAAAAGAATATTAATTTAAATAGATTATTTTTGTGGAAAAGTTTATTTATATATTTATTTTTAACAGATATTACCAATACTGATGAATGAATTAGCTCCTACCTTTTGTTTGAATTACTGTGAATTTGCAATCGAACGAAGTAAAGAGTCAACTGGTCGAGTTACAGTGTGGAGACAATTTGGTGTACCACTCAGTTATACATTAGAATGCTCTTATGGTGGCTGCAATCATGGGAAATATGCTGTAAGTTTGATAACCAGTGATGCTTTTTGATTATTTTAATGATCCAATTGGCATAATGACTTGTATATTTATGATTGTATTATGAAATAAAATTTAATATTTATTATAAAATTGGTTACTATAAAATAATTTCTGAATCATAGAACCTTTAATAGTTAATTTCTTTTATTATAATAAGAGAAATTAACATAAATAAGAATGCATTCCTTATTTATGTTGAGTAATTTATAAGCATGTAAACTCTAATAAAAATTTAATTGTTGAAATTTAATTGTAAATTTTATAAGATAAAAGCTTTTAATATTTTTGAGTCATTTAGTTACAAACTGCCAAATTTCATAATAACTCATTGTTGAAGGTATCTCAATACATAAAAATAACTTCATAAAGATGTTTTGCTATACTTAACTGTGGATTTTTCCTCAGTGTTATTTTTACATTTATTTAAGTTATTTGTTCAAATTTAATGAATTATTTGAAAATATAATGCGCAAATCAACTTTATTAGCAGTTGTATAGTGAATTCTTTTTTAAAACATGAAATTTTCTATTCATTTCAGAATTTTATCATTTTTAAAAATGTACAAAATAGATTAGATTTATTATTATAAAAATCATATAAATTTGTCATACAAAATATGCACAAATATGTAAACTAACTAACTAACTGAATTCACTTTTCCTTTACATTTTTATTATATACTTTTAGTTTCTAGTATTATGGTTGAAATATTTCATTTTTTAATAATTAACATTTTTAAAGTTAAGTTTAAATTAATCTTTTTTTATGTAATTAATTTTCTACTCATATTTTTTATATGGTAAAATTGAAACCCATCTTGATGTAACTTTTCGAAAATGTCATCCAAAAGTGTAAAAGCATTAGTTTCATGATAAATTTAAATAAATAACTTAGAAAGTTAGTCTTGCTTTATATATGATCATGGATATAGTTTTTTAAATTATACTTTTATAATAAATGTAAAATTTCTGAATACATTTTTTAGAAAATGAATATAAAAACAAATGTATGTTTGCAAAATAATCTTGAGATGACATTGTTGGATATATTTACATAAGAAATAACCAAATTTTAACTCTTTTTTAATGATTCCTTTATACATTAGTAATTTAATTTCAGAAAATTTTTGCGGCATGTCCTTTTTGGACCTTGTGCCATAAAACCCAACTAAACAAACAACTAAACTTCAGAAAATTTTTAGTTTTCCTTATGAAAAAAATGGCTGCTGAAATTCTCCAAAATCAAGTGTTTTTCCCGACTAATTCTTTCAATAATTAATTATTAAAAAGTATTTCCTAGAATAAGTTAAATATGGAGAATTTTCTTAGGTAGAAATATAAAGTGTATACCTCCAGCTTTTTTCCTCTCTCAATAAATTTTTCAAAAAATCAAGCTTTTTTCCTCTCTTAATATTAATAATAAAATTCAAATTTTTCATCCCTACATCTGGGTGCACTGCACTTGTTTTCTTTAAAAATAGTATATGTGTAAAAGTATACAAAACTATATTTATTCTGTAAATGTGGAAGTAGTTTAAGTGCATTTACTTAACACTCCAGTATGCTATTCTGATTCTGTGTGAAAACTATTCATACTATGAAATATCAGTGTTTTTATAAAAATTAGGCAGATGATGTTGCCTGTTACTATTGCATAGACTACACCTGTGAATAAGTAAATGCTGCCTTAAGCAATCAGAATATCTAATTGAAAGGAAAGATTCTTTTTTCTACATTAGTATAAATAATTAGTGCTACTACTTAATTATCATGATAATCTTATATCACATATTTTTCCAATATTAAATCTGCTAAGGTTTATTTGTTAAAATTATTCTGTTACTAATTAAGTAACTAATTATGTATAGGGTTATTTTTATTATTCTTAAAAGAAATTTTTTTATTTGATTACTTTATGAGCAATTAAATATTCAATATAGATTTTTAACTATATTAAAATATTTGTTTCTATATAATTATCAAACTATGCCTAGTTATTTTTGGAAGCTCTTGTCCTGAAAGAAATGTTTGATTTCTCTTATACCTGCATAATGTGCATAAAAGTAATCCACAAAGATTGGGTATGGAAATAATAATACATGTGACTGCAATCTCATTTAAATGGGTTTAAATTATGAATTCCTCCTCTTTATACCAGAGCAGAATCACCATTCAATATATAAAATTGAATAAGTGAATATATAAAATTATAAATATATTTCTCAATATATATCATAAATACTTACAAAAAAATTGTTTATGGAAATCACTTTCTTTTTAAAATAATTTAATGGAAATTTTTTCTTTACTGATTTCTAAGTTTATTTTTTCCAAATATTTGAAACTTGTGCTCATTTAATGAAAAAATTATTACCCTGTTTTTCCTAAATTTTGTGCTTATCTTAAATTATAAGTTTTAGAGGAAAACAGTATCACATTTTTCATTCACAAATCATTTAATTTTTCTTGATTAAATAATTTCCTTATACTTTATCGTTATAAAATTTCAATTAATTTATTTAAACATATTCCATAAATCTTTAAGTAATCCAGTGTGAAAAAGCTTAAAAATAACCGAAAGATAATTACAAAGAGTAGTTTTTGTAAAAATTAAGTAAAACAAAAAGAGATAGTTACAAATTTTACTCAAAAGTGCAAGTATTATGTTTTTCATTAAATTAACTTTTGAACTGTAAAATAATCTTGTAAAAAAAAAGCAGAATTTTATACATAATTGAAAAACAAATATACAAACATAAAAAGAAAATGCTTAATTTATAACATGTATTGCATTTCTTTTATAAAATCCTTTGATGGCCAGTATGTTTGACAGCATATTGACTTAAATTTTATTTCAAATTTTTTATTAATATTATAGGAAAACTTATGGAATTATATATTTGTTTTAAAAAAAGTAACAACTGATAATATATTCATGATTTTTTTTTTTAATTTGTGATAGGTATCAATATTCATTTAAAGTATATTCAACTTTTTTTATGAAAAAAAAAATCTCAAAATTGCACAATATACTTCTCTTTTAAATACTCTTCTTTTAAATACTCCAATGTCTGTCCAAGCTCATTGTTTAGAAATGTTACAACTTCTAAAATATTGATTTAAGCTAAAAATTATTTTAGAATGCAGTAGTTTATAAATTTCTAATTTCAGGGTTATCATATTGGAATATCACAACTCGAAGATACTGGAATTAAATTATGTCAGTGTTTTGCAAAATTAATTTTTGATGAACAAAGTAATGTGAGCAGTTCAATACCTATTGATATAACGTCATTCCCACTGCCAAGGTTTGAATTTTTATTTACTTTAAAATTATTACAATCAAAGTATATGAGCAAGTAATTTCATATTTCTATGAATTTTAATGCTGGCTGTGTGTTTTTGTTTCAGCTCTAAGACTTTGAGATCCAAATTATATACATCTTCCACTTCCACCGAAACTGATGAAGATGTTGAAGAGTGTGAAGAAAATGATCCATTGACATAATGTATTTTTGTTTTTGTCTACCTAGTCAGTTTTTGTTGTACAATTTGTTAAAGTCCTAGTAAACCATCTTTACCTCCTTGAATTAAAACTTTTTTTGTTTGATACAAATGGTGTAAAATATTAAAAAAAAATAGATGTAATAAAATTTATTCTGTTGTTATCTCGTCTATGTAAGTGATTAAAAAATAATTTGTCAAAGTTATTGACTTAATTTTTTAAAGTTTACAGTGACATATTAAAGTATTGAATTATAAAAGTATAAATATTAAGTATTAGCATAGTTTGCATTTTATCAATTGAGAAAATTTTGACTGAATTTATTATTTTTTAATTAAATTAATTCTTTAATTCAAAAGATTATTTGATAATCAAAAAGAAAATACACGGTCTATTTATTTATTGTCATCTCAATAATAACTTGTGAAACGAATAATAATAATAGTGATCAGCTAAGTTGAATGAATTGACTTCCAAATTTAAAGTGCCCCCTATATCCTTTGTGTTGATCAGCAACTAAACCTTGATAAATGTAGAGTTCTTCAAACTCTTTAATCCTCTACGAAACATTTGATTGACAAAATTCTAGTTTGGGGTGTCTCAAGTGAAAAATTGACTTTGCAATTTACTTTTACATTTGTTAATATATTATACTAATTTCGAAATAATCATTTAATGTATTCTCTAATAGCAATGGATAACAGAATGGATAGGCTTGATAAGCAATATTCAAAATTAGTCAAATTTAGTTTTAAATTGCTCTGGCAATTCGTATTCTATTTATATCTCTTAAAATTTGATTAATATGATTGCATACTTACCCAATTCTTGTTATCCCACTTTGGGTCACTGAAAATTATTTTGATTTATTGATATATCAATTTATTATTTTTGTAATGTGAAAATTTACTATCAGTAAGCAATTGTTAGTGTCCCATTCCATTTTTATGTTTGTTAAGCAATTAGAATAATTGAAGTAGAGATCAATTTATGAATAAATTTATATATCCCTCTGAAATATGGAGCTAATTCAATATGCTAAGGATGTTCTATATATTTCTTTGTTCCCTTAAAACTGAATGAATGTGATTGATTTCAGTATCTTCCAATTTTCTTCCGAATTCATCGAGGATTTCTCTGCATTTCAGTAAATGATCACTGAATAATAAAAGTGTTCCATAGCCAAATGAATTTTAATTATTTACAAAATAATAAAGAAAATTACTGCCATAAAAATATTTTTGTCTTATATTTTATGCAAAAATTTTTTTAATTAGATTTAGGAAATTGCTTCCATTGATATATTTAAGTTCATCGAAGAATAATATAAATTATGGTCTTTTAAAACAATTAATGTTTTTCAAATAAAATTTTTTCAGTTATATAAAAGTGTCCTTTACTACAAAAAGAACATTTACTTAATTTTTAATGAAGGTTACAATGCTGAAAATGCTAATTTCTTAAGTATTCTTGAAAAGGAAAAAGATAAAATAAATTGAGAGTGTCTGCTTTATTTTTTTAATTTGTGAAAAAAATAACAAAGCTATGTTTTAAAATAATTAATGTATTGAATAATTTTCTGTAATTGCCAATATCAATACTTAGTATGGCCTTTACAAAGTTTACAATAAGAATAATGTATAATTAAATTAAAATGTATTTAAATAATAGAATAAAATATCAAATATATTTTTAAGTGCTTAAATTCTGCTTTAATACTTCATATTTTCTTTGATACATTTTTATTCATAACAGTTTGATTAACTGTAATTTGCAGCATTAGTTTAAAAGTACCTATTATATATATTTTTATATTACATTATGGGAGATTCATATGTCATTACTTAAAGCTCTAAATTATTATTATAAATAAATAATAGGAAATACTCGAGTTGTACTTATAGTTCGAGTTGTACTTCGAGTTGTACGAGTAGATTTGAAATAATAAATTTAAATAATAATA
>JAPDSC010071040.1:27008-63288 GCA_026290005.1 Latrodectus geometricus
CCGCCCATATATATATATATATATATATATATATATATATATATATATATATATAAGCTTTTATTAAATCATCAAATATAAGGAATACCTGTCAGAAAATAGAACTTAAATAATTTCTTTTTTTAATTTCGGAACTCAAGTTTTGTCTTTAATGAAGTCAATCCTTTTTGACAAAATAATACTGTTTGTTTAAAATAATTAAATAAACTACGGAATTAAACGAGCGGTATCTGAAAAAAATGACGCAATACTAACGAAAAACTAAAATAATTAATTTTCAATTGCCATAGTTGTTTCAAATTTCGATTCCCAGAAGATTATTCTCTACTTTAGGTACTGCAAAGCTATTTGAGAAGTCAGTCTACAGCTGGACATAAATATTTTTGATGAGAATTACGTTTCACTGTGAATTTTCTCCAGAGTTCAAGGCAGGACGCAAATTCGCATATGACATGTATCGCCAGACAAGCCGAGCATCTTGCTAGATTCATATGAGAACAAATGACGTCACAAATGTTTGGATTGACGAATGACGTCACAAATCACAAAAATTGGGTGTAGCATGGATTCTGGAAATCGAGCTGGTTTGAAATATCTGGCAACGTTTTGCGAAACATCGCTAATTTCAATTTCAGCAGCAAAAATTGCATTATTACCACGTGGGCTGAAACAAAGCTATCGAAATAGCCTTTCCTTATTCTAGAGCGACGTATTATATTTTCACAATAAACTATTAAACTCGAAATCGTTTTAAAGAAAAAAATGTATTTGGCTGCAATGTGTACTGCTGAATGTACATACTTAAAATGTATACTACTACACAAATAATAAACATTTCAACTAAAATTATATGAATAGCTGCACACATATTTTTTTTACTATTTTAAAAAGTTTATTTTATGTAATGATACTGCCTTTAAATTAATATCCTTAAATGTTTCCTTCTTATATGAATCAATTAAATTTATACTTATTTTCCAGTTATAAAATAATTGAGAATAAATATATAATAATGTACAATTATGTTTATACTTAGATAGATAGAAATTAAAAATAAAAGCAACTTTAATTTCTTTCTATGAAATTTCAATTTTTGAAATACATTCTAGAAGGTTAATAAGTTACGATTTGCAAACTTAAGTCGAAAATAATTTTTCATCAATTTATATAAACAAAAGATTTTTATAAATAAATTGTATACAATTTATTTTTCTTTTTTGATGAGAAACAATAAAGTTTATTTTTTAATCCTTTAAAAAGGAAAATACCAATGAATTAATTGTATTTTGATTAATAATATTTTTATTCTGTTAATTTAAATAATTAACCCTTCTTTGCATAATATTGGAAATTTCCATCATAACCTATAATGCCCAAAAATTATATAAAAGAACAAGTTCACTTTAAGTGGATCGTGTTTGGATACCTTTTTAATATCCATTGCATAAAAAGAAACAGCTGTCAAAAATAAACAAGTGTCATTATCAGTGAAACGAGCTTAAAGTTGTCTCATTCCGCTGTTTGTTGTAGTTGCAATAAACGTATGATTTCGTTTATAATTTTGTTTTATTATATTAGAGTTTCTATTGCTAAAAAATTGAAAACGAGTGGAAGAAAGGTTTGTAACACGTGTTTCTGTTATTTTCCTCTTTTATTTCTATTTAGTACTAAGTTAATGATCTAACTTTGGATGATGATGGAAATTTTTAGCATATTGTTTTTTGCTAAATTTATACTATCAATATATGCTAAGATTTTTTTTAACCATTATTCCTTTAATTTTAAACATGAATTATATCAACTTGATTAATTTCACCAATAAAGAAAAAATCTTGCAAAGAAGGGTTAAAGTGCTCTTGAATACACTGAAACTTTAAATAACTTGTAAATAACCACCCATCCATAACTTGTAAGGTAATTACACAATTCTAAGATGATTTGTATTTTCATCCACAGAATTCGAAACCACAGAAAATTCAATTCATATAGAAATGATTGCAATAAAATTTAACGTTTATTTTTATGGCAAGTAAGTTTAATGATTCTATAAGGTATTTAAATAAAAATATTCGTAACAAACAAAACTGTAAGTCTTAAGTATAAATTTTTTTTTACTCTATTAAAATATTCTTAACTGATTTGATAAATAATTTTTCCTTTAAGAATGTATTTTATTTCTTGCTAATTTTTATTTTGTATATTATATTATAGATAAGTACCTCATAATTATTTTTTTTATTACATTCTACGATATTAATGGTAAATTTAAAACTCAGAAAACTTCTCAAAGCATAATTATGAGATATGAATGTCAAAATTTCTTTACTTATTCAAATAATTGTAATTTCTGGTTTGGTTTGTTTTTCGCTCAACAGTCATATTTTATTTATGTGATATAATCAGACTGGGATCATTAGTTTAATCTGTATACTTTGGTTTGAAAAAATAATGGATACTTCTGGAAAGATTTAAAAGTGTTATAAGTTTATATTTCTTTGGTGAAAACATTTCTGATTTCATTAAAAAACATTTAAGTAGATAATTTTGTTTTAATGAAATTAAACATATTAAACGATATATGAAGCTATTTACTTTCATAATATCATATAGAGAATTACCCTTACTGTTTCAATATCAATTGCTAGTTGTAAACTTCCGCTCAGTGTGTTAAAATTAATTCTAACATATTCAGCCATGAGATAATAGATAACGTAAATGACTTATCATTTTTAAGTGAAGAACTAGAAAAAATTGAAATGATAGACATTAATGAAATAATTGATTAGTTTGCTTAATTAAAAGTAATTAAAATGTATTCAGTATAATTAATATATTATTTGTAATTAAAAAGTATGTTTATTTATTGCTTATAACTTATTTATACTTACTTATTACTATAATGGAAGTAAATGTGCTTTTTAACAATCTTTCATTGATTAAAAATTATGTTTTCTAAAACAATTATATCAATATATAAATAACTAGTACTTTTTTTTTTTTAAACTAATTCTAAATTACGGCAAGTCCGACTATTCTACTGACACACTTCCGTATCCTCGGTATTAGTTTGGATTTTTAACTAAATTTTCTTTGCCTCAAATTTAAAACTATAACATGATTCTATAAAAATCATGTATTTTAAGTAGGTTATTTTGTTATGTATATTGTCTTTCATTATGAATTTTTTCTGTATAATATGTATATATTTTTTGGGAGGGGTGAGGTGCCAAAATAGGAATTTTACCCGGGAGCCAGATATGCTTGCTACGCCTCTGAGACAAATATACAAGGAAAAACGGAACTGATTTTTTGAACATTAAATCTCAAATGAGATTATCGTACCCATTTAAGAAAAAGTAGAACTTGATCTGTTTAATTTATTCAGTGATTGTGATTAAGTTCAGCTTATATTTCATCTGAGGCTGGTAATAATTTATTTTTGTCTGAAAGCTGACGGTAAATAAATTAAATATTTATATATACTGCATCTTTCTAATAATTTTTATTATTTAAAATTTCTTTCTGAGTTAATATTTCATCATATAAATCTTTTCTTCAACACAACGATTATTTCAAAATAAGGCATAACTATAATTTATTAGAAAGAAAATTTTACTTTTTAGGTGTAAAATTTTTTAAAGCTATATTATCTATATAAATACCATAAACAATAATAGTTAAATTTCTAACTCTGGGTTACAGATACGGCTAGTCAATTTAATATTTACATACAATAAAAACTTTTTGGTCAGATTAAGGATGTCGACAATTTTTAAACATTTGATTAAATTTGGACTGCGAAATCTGTCTTACTCCTGCCAAAAAATTTATAAATAAATGTGTAAAAAAAAAAAAAAAAAAAAAAAAAAAGTATATGAAATTATTGGTGGATAAATAGAATAAACCATTTTGCTAATTTCTAATGAATGAAATGATAATTATCATAATTAATAAACGAATAAAAATTGTCATTCTGTGAGTGAATCCTTAAACATTTATTTTAGTCATAAGTTTTATATTATTATGAATTCACTCTTTTAAATCATTTGAAATTAAGTAAGGAATTTAAATTTGTTTTATAAATTGAAATATATGAAGAATAAAAAAAAAAAAACAACATATGAAATTAATGAAATGAAACACTTCATACAAATTATTATCATGATTTTAATTAATATTTAAAAATGCAGAAATATTTTATTGAAGTATTTATGTAGGTGCTGTATTTTGATTTCATGAATTATTCCCTATAAATTTTATGGTATATTTCAAAATAATTATTTTTATTAATTTATTATCAAATATCCCATTTGTAAACTGCATAATTTATATATTTATCTAGATTATTAAGGTTGATTAAATCTCAAAATATTTATTGCTTATTATCATAAGCATTTTTAAACAAATTCCTTTAATTTTCTTATGCATTCTAATGTATTTAATTTCGTTTACTACTTCAGCCGTTCAGTGATGTCGAACCGTTCTTCCCTACTTTCGTACTCCTCGCCAAATCCCACTCTCCTTGGCAAACCCGAAGGTTACAAAAAGTAAGCAAATCGAGTAGGGATTCGTAAATACTACTTAAAACATTATATATTTACTTATTATTATTTAACTCTAATTTAATTATTTATTATTGTGATCATTTTTTAATCCAATTGTATTGGCAGCACATTACAAGTGCAATATGTAAGCGTAAAATACTTATTACTTTAAAAGTAACAGTAATCAGTATTAACCAGGTACAAAAAAAGTAATTGCGTCTCACCATAATTTTGAAAGTGTTTAAAGAAGAATTATTTCATAACACTTTGATTGTATCAAAAAAGAATTAAAAAAATTTAACATTCCATGTTATTTTTTGCTTGATACAAAAAAGATATTTTCAATAATATTAGATAAAGTAATTAGTTTCAAACATAACATAACATAATTATTTTAAATTCTATTAAAAATTTTCAAGATAAGATTATGGGTGCAGGTTTATCGTTTATTAATAATAGTAAGGGACACCATATATTGAAAATTAACTAAATTTTATTACTAAATTTTAAGAAATGCCAAAACGTCGCGAATACAAAATCTCTGAGAGAGAACTGGTTTCAGAGCTCGTTCGTGCACATCGTAGGGGAAAAACGTAAACTGCTCTGTTGTTCCTCGTGCGCTATTTTATTCCGAGGAGATTGGTGTTGAACACAGACTAGTCTGTGGTGCTGAATCTTCAGATAGAAAGTTTTTCTAGCTGCTGCTGCCAACTTCCGAGTAGAAGTGTTTCACCACAAGATTAATAATTGATTAAATAAACTTTTACCCATATAAAACATCATTGATTAAAGGTTCATAAAAATGAGCATCTATTGAATTTACGTTCATCATCTCTTACTTTTAATTTAATTTCATTTTTTTAAACTTCAAAAAATATTTCTTTCAGTAGGGACATAAAAATTTGGTATCAGGTACGGTGATTTTTGCTAGATGTTATCCTACTATAATAATTTAAAAAGGACAAAATATTTGTAATAACATCATTTAAAATTAAATTATCCTCATTAAAACATTACAGGGAAAATAAAGGAAGAGCATAAACTTTTAATAGAAAAACTACCAGAGTTATTATAACGGAATATTCAATAATCAAATTGAAAACAAATCATTGATCAATAAATCACACTACATGGTTTGAAAATGCTTTATCTTAATTTGTAAAAATTCTCAAAAATGTATCAAATATTTTAGTTTATTATCTATTTATTTATTTTTGTTAAATAAAACTATCATGTTATTTTGAAAATAATAGCGGTTGATCACGTGACTATACATCAACCTTAATAATAAGTAGAAATTTCAATTAATTCCTATAGTGGGATCGGTTGCTATGAAATTTAAAAATATTTTTTAAATTAATATTTACAGTTTATATTCAAACCGTAACATTAACATCTTGATGTTGTTAGTGGTGAGTTACCTAGAATAAAATAAAATGGCAATTAGAGCAACTTGAATTTTTTTAAATGAATACTCAGCCAATCAAATGCTAAAGTGCTCCATTGAAAATAAAATCAGTTTATTGTGGACTGATTAATCTTTTCAATTACAAAACGTGTGTTGTTATCGTTGTATCTTAGGGTTTGTTTATAGTTTGTACATGATTGTTATGTTTTAAAAGAAGATTGTTTCACTTAAAGAAATTATATAAATATTTATTTAATTATTAAATAATTATTAAATATTTATAA
The DNA here is from genome assembly GCA_026290005.1 of Latrodectus geometricus. NCBI lineage: Eukaryota > Metazoa > Arthropoda > Arachnida > Araneae > Theridiidae > Latrodectus > Latrodectus geometricus. The sequence goes on from JAPDSC010071040.1 coordinate 33,245, forward strand.
GTATTTAATTCATTAAATTAAGTAAATGAATTGAAATATGAGGTGAAACGAATTCCTACACTATAAACAAGTTTTTAAATGTAATTGTCTTTTAGAAAAACACTTGTTTGATAACATTTCTTAAGTTTTAGGTTTCGAAATACTGAAATTTAAAAATTTGAATTCAACAAAGCTTAAAGGTTTTCAGAGCCAAGCAAAAATTTATGAAGTTTTCTTATATTCACATTCAGGTAAAGTTCAAACACGAAGTCAAATATAAATATCAAATAAAAATCAAATATAAAATCAAAATAAAAATTGTTATAATTCACTGTAAAATATAGCTATCTTAATGGAAATATTCACATTAATTGCTTATTAATTTGAATACTGAAACTACTAAAGCTGATAGGGTCAAGGGGATAATAAATGCCAAAATATCATAATATTGATTTGTGCGAATAAAAATTGAAGTTTCTTAATTTTTATTTTGCACAGTTTCTCCTTTTTATAACATTACAGTTATGATCTTTCTATCATCTCTTGTGATGGCATTGCATGAAAATTTTGGGTACTTATGTCTGTTTCAACCATAATGTTGATATTGAATAAAGCTATGTTAATTCTAAAAAGGAAATAAGCTAGAATAATACGAAGTATATAATTGAAAAAACTTTGTTAAAAATTTTATGTGAAATATTAAAAATAATTTTAAATATTATTACATCATTTTTATATCTGTACTTATATCTAAATATGTTATACAATTTCTCCAGGAGGCTTTCGAATACATTATTTTAGATAAAAAAATTATTTCAGATGATTAATTTAATCTCTGATTTACTTCGATCTTTCTTTTTAATGAAACGTCAAATATTTTTTGATCTTAAAATTCACCAGGTTTTTTAAATTTAAAGATATTATGAATTAGTTTATTAGAGAAAATAATAGTATTAATTGTAAACATTTTGGCTATTAAATAAACCTCAAAAATGAATGCTGTAAAAATATGTATAGACGTATTTATTTTTACATTAATTTTAAATAAATATTGACATATTTATTTTTACATTAATTTTAAATAAATATAAACATATTTATTTTTAGAGCAATTTCAAAATCATAACTAACTTTTAAAATACATTGTCTTATAGTTTTCAAATTCTTTAATTCACTGTTAGCCTTCATAAGATCATTAGACATCTTTTCCAATGTTTCTGTAGAATTAAAAAAGAAAATTTTCTATTATAAGAATGCAGGCATCTTTGAATCATTGAAAAAATATTTGATTGGAAATTTTATTGAAACTTTAGACCACAGTGAAAAAAAAATTGGCTGGAATTTTCATGTCAAATTTTCATTTTGTCATGAAGTGTCGGTTATATAATGATAAATCATTTGTTTTTACAATTTTAAATAAGAAAAAAATGTGCACAGTTATACTCTAAAGACTTTTAGAATGCTTAAAAAAATGTTTAAATTTTGTACAGTAGATGTTCATTTTCATGAATTTTTAATTTATGAATACTCACAGTTTTACGAATTAGTGGCTTGTCCCGACATGGATATGTATTAATGATCTTAGTTCTCGTTTACAAACTAAGATTGTGAAAAACATTTTTTTATTAGTTCATTTTATTTGCATTTATTATTTATCATATTTTTTTTTAAAATTTTATCGTTGAGAAATTTGAATTGATGTTTATATTTGGACAATTGAGTGTTTTAAGTTGTGGACAAATAACCACAATGCTGTTGTTGAGATTGTTGATTTTTTTTTTAATGAATTCACATGGGATTTTTCCTATTTAATTTAATTCCAATCTTCAGAACATGAATCTAACTATTATCAATAGCTTCAAGTGCAGTTAATGTAAGGTACTTTTCCTAGGACTGATCATAATTTAAAATCACCTAATAAAATTGGCATTTTTGTTAAAGTACGCTGATCAATCTATGCTTTCAAAAAATGATATCTAGATCATTGTGACTGGTAGACTTTGTTTGAAACACTGTAACTGAAGAAAGCCATGAACATTAATCTGATAACTTGAATAAAAATCTGTTACTTATCTTCTAACTTCTACTGCCTGAAACTTGATTTCAAGACTTTAAATGTGGAATCATGAAATTTGCATGGTGATCTAATGTTTGAGATTATAATGAATGAAAATGAACTTTTCTGGGTATCACACACGATCAGAAAATGATATAGTCTTGCAATTGTCTATCAAAATCAAATGAATGTTTCACAAAGTGGAAGTACTTTTTAAAAAGAATACACTCCATATTTTGGGATATAAGCTTCACAGCTTATGTCCCAATTAGGTTGTCAGCCTGATGCAACCGCCCACCAGTGCTTAATTTGAAAGTATGCTTAGAATTAAACACTAAGGTTTAAGTTCTCTTAATTTAATTGCATAAATTATTATAATGTTAAAGGAATTATTAATAAATTGATTTATAAATCTTATCCTATTCCTTATTGAGTTTAAACCTAATGTGAAACAATGAATATTGTGCTTAGAAATATTTTATATGCAGTAAATAATAGTTTGATAAATATATATATATCATTTATTTGTACATTAGTTATTGTTTTAAAATTATATATTTTTACATTATCTATAACATTTTGTGTAAATTTTTATGAAATATCAACAATTATTAGTTTTTATTCAACTTAATAACAAAATAATTTAGAATAGGATTCATTTTCAGATTGAAGTTAAAACTGAATGAAAAAATTGAAATGGTTTCTTTACTCTAAGGTAATTTTTGAAGTTCTGCTAAATTACATTGATTTTTTTTATGATTTGATGTTATTTTTTATTAGTTAGAAATGCTCATAAAATTTTAAAAACTTCTCTACTCCTTAATTTGGAAGTACTTTCATTACTTTGATTTGATTATATGTTTATTTTCAAGTGTATTAAAAATAATTCCAAAAGATTAAAAAAAAAAAAATCTTCAAATTTCTGTATATATTTCTGTTTTATGCAGTTTCACTGTTCATATTTTTTTTTACAAATTGACTGACCATATTTTTTTTATAAAATGAAAACTTTTATGAATTTGTAAAATAATAAACTTTTACTTTTTATTCATTTACATTTTTTTCATTTTTTAAAAATTTGCTTGTTATTTTTTCTTTAAAATGTAAAGAAATATTGTGTAATAGATTTAATCTGTATAAATGATTATTACAGTTCATAATGAACTTTTAATATCAATAAAGTTTTTTTTATTGTCGTTAAAAGTTCATTATTTATTTTAGTGTTTAAGAATTTGTATAGTTGGCAAAATCTAAACAAACCAAACCGTTCTTATCATTTTATTCAGATTTCATCAAAAAGTTATTGATATCATTTTATGGACCTTATAATTTTTTTAAAATTAATAGTATATGTCTTGATACTTATATATAATACTTTTAATGTAAGTTCAATATAATTTTCACAGAAATATTTTCTTGAGTCTTCTGAATTAGGGTTTTCTGCCACATGTTCATTAATAAATATATCATTAAATACTTTTATGGTATGTTAAAATGAATATATTTTTAAATAATTACATAATATACATTTTTAACCACTAGCAAACCAAATTTTTAACTAAAAAAATGTAAATATTTTTAATTGTTTGAACTTGTGAGAAAAGTAAACTTCGCTTTAAAAACCAATTTGTATGAAATTAATCTTTTGAGTTTTCATTTGAAATTCTGGCATAATTGTTCATTCTTATATAATTGTTTTAAATTATCGCATGTAGAAAAATATAAAATCAAGAATATGATTTTATGTTTTAGTACCATGTGTAATCATAAGCAAAATTATGAATTCTTCCATTTAGTCAACTTCTTTTACATGCCCTGTGCTCTTAATTTTGCAAATATTTATTTGAAACATACATACAGATGCCTATACACTTACATTCCTAGAGGTTTAAAAATTTATCCATATACGTCTGGAGATACGGTATGATAGTGGATATTATGTTTTTCAGGAGGAGGAGAAGAGTTTTAATTTTGTAGATTATCTGATCTAATAATTTTCAGAATTCCCTTTTCCACTTAATTTTAAAGAGAAAAAAGCTGACTTGTTAAAATGGAAAATAACAAAAGTCAGTATTAAAATCCTAAAGTGAAATCCCAAATTTTCATTTAGAAGAAGATAGATTTTAACAGAAGAAGGTAGACTTCTTCCAAATTTTCTTTTAGAAGAAAGTAGATTTCTCATAATTGCTCTCTTATTAAATCTTCTGCTAATACATATGCCATAATTTGTAAAAATAATTGATTGGTGGAGCCCTAATAAAAGTTTTAATGAAAAGGAAGGAAAACCCTGTATTTTATGCTTATAATCTTTCCTTTATCAGTTTATGCTTTCTTATTCTTAGTTTTACTGAAATATTTGGCATTATTCATATTATCAGTAAAACCGAATTTTACTGAAATTATATACACCATATTTAAAGAATACCATAGCATATCTGAAAGGAAAACTTTTGTTAAATAAATTGAGATGTGCCTCCATTTATTTTATGTTATCTTTCTTTTTAGCTATTTTTTTTATTTCTAAGATAATCAATGTAAATTATATTATGGCTGAAAAGATCCTCATTTTAATTGACTAAAATTTCCACTCAATCTGTCAAATTCTGTTAAAAGAGAAAATTTTATACTAGGTTGATAAAATTTAATAATTGAAAAAGAAAGAAAAGAAAAGAAAAACTTGTTGAAGAAAAAGTTTTGGAAAAAATCCGTTTATTGAAACTTTACAATTACAACAAGAAGTACTTTTATGTTAGCCTAGAAAATCCAGTGTGAGACAGCAAATGTTGTCTTTTGAATGCAACTAAATTTATACTAAACATAATTTAATTAAGTAATATCACTTATAAAGATCCAGTCTACAAATTTAATTAGCATGCTCTCTTATTACACAGTACAGGGTAAAGAAAAAATTTCTGTGATATTTATAAGTATGTCAGTATTTCATTTACATTGAATTTTTAAACGGAATATTTCCATTGTATTATATAAATTAAAAATTTTCTGTTATATAACATTATGGCCATTTAAAAATAATTGAGACATTTTAAAAATGGTACAAGCACCATATTATTTTAATAAAAGAGAAAAAATATTTAAATTCTAATTAACAAGTTTTGCTTTTATAAATATCTTAAAATTAAGTTATTAGATATATTCTATAAAAATGCTAATCTAAATAAATAAAAAGAAAAAAAAAATTATTGAGCCACAAAATTGAGGTTATGTAACTTATTTTTTACTACTATTCTTTTATTTTGAATATGTATGAGATAATTTTTTTCATTATACATTTTATCTTGAGTTCTATTTTGAGCTAAAAATAAAAAAGTGAAAACCTCTTGTTTGCAGAGTCAAAATGATTTTAGGAATTTTTATTAATATTTATATAAATATTCCGCTAAGAGCACTATATGAAATAATTATTTTCTATATGTCAAAGTCATTTTGTTAACTATATTGTGTTTGAAATTTTATAAACTTCATTACATGTGTTAAATACTGTTTTCAAAATATATTTACTTTGATTTCTGATCTTACAAATTTCCAAATGTGTAAATCATTCATTCAGGGATGATATTGTGGTTTATCATTTATGAATAATTTATTTAATTTTTTTTCATTTAAAAAAGTACATGAGTACATGTCAAGTCTACTTTTCTTATTTTTACTTTTCTTTTTTTTGGCCAATATAATGCTTCTTTTTTTAATTTTTTTTAAAAAATTGCTTATAATGCATTGATTAGCATACTTAATTATTAAACTAAAATTTTATGAGTAAAAAATTTATAAAACAGACATAAAGATTTATAATAAAGAATATTTGAACATTTAATACTTTAATTTTTCTGCATTTTCAAAGCAGTAATAAATATTCAATTAAAATTAAGATTATTTCATTTATAAACATGACATTTTTCTTTTAGAAAAATGTTATCAATAATTGAATAAGAAATCTAAAAAAGAAGCAATTCATTATATTAAATAACAGCAAAAGAATATTGATTTTTGATGTAAATAAATTTTATTAAGATTTAATCAGATATTAGAAATATATTTATGTTTTTTGAACTTCCTATTGCTAAGTATGTTATTGCTTTTTATCTATTTTCTGGTTTGGAACTCGGAATTTTTTTCTTTAGCTTTCTTGATATATTTAATAAAATCATTCTATTTTTGTTGTCCCTTATTAAATTAAATGTTCAACATTAAATGCAATAGTGATACATGAGTTAACTGATGTTAACAAAACCAATTGATGTAATCAAATATATTGATTTTTGTTATTCTAAATAAGTAAAATTCTTTAATTATTTCCATTTATGTTGCTGATACAATTAAATGAAATGATTGTAGGTTTTTAAATTTAGTCCTTTAAATTTAAAAATTTTCTCTTGTAATTGAACTTTTTTTTTTTTTTTTTTTTGCAAAATATTTCAAAATTTGCATAAGTGTCTCTCTAGGTGATTATAGTTAATTTCATAATTCTTTTTAATGAAACCATTCTGTTTTGAAAAATGTAATTATTAGTTTTTAAAGAAATATTGTTTATGATTTCAAACAGTAAAATAAATTCTCATTTCACTGTTTGTTTCTAAATTTAATAATAAATGTTTGTCTTAAATTAATTTATTCATTATTATCTCTACGAATTAAATTTAATTTGAATATTAATGTTAACAATATAGAAAAACATTTTTATTTTATGGAAATCAATAGAACTAAATACTTTCATTGCATGCTTTGCTTTTTTAATTTAAAATTTTCTCTTTTTCTCACTTTATATAATTTTATTCTGGAATATGATTTAAAATGAAATGTTGTAAATTCAATAAAAAAATATAATTTATTACATATTTTTTAAATAAAAATTTGTCTTCCATTTTAATTTGTATGAAAATAAAACTAATATTATTTTAATTTTACCATTTATTCAATATTATTATAATTTAATACTTAAAAAAGCTAATTAATAATAAATGATGGAAAAAATTATGTTGCACTCAAAAATTCACTTTAATTTCATTTATATTTTCCTTTTTTAACAACAGCTTATATAATTTTTATAATATTATAATATAATATAATTATTTAATATGGATTGCATACTTTAAAATATTTTTTATAAAGAATTATGGTTTTTTCTTCTTTACTGTAGTTTGGCTTAAACAATGCAAATGTGATTAATTCCTTATAATAGTTTTTCGCAAACTTTTGACATATGTGTATCCCTGTTATAATTTTTGTAACTCCTTATAAAAAAAGTGAATGTACTTTAATAATAACAGCATATTTCTTTTTTTTTTTTTGTGTCATGCGAAGCAATAAAAAAATATAAATAAAATTATTCATAATAAAATATAAATATAAGTTATACTGTAGGTAACATTTATTTTGATCACTGAGACTATGAAATTGTTTGTTCTGAGATGACAGATAATCATAATTTGGTACCCTGTATGTTAATTTTAATCTCAGATGCAGTTCATCCACTAATCTGTTGTTTTTTTTTCAACCTAATTTCCTCAAATGCTAAGAAAGCAACACGTAAATATGAAGCTGGAAAAGGCAAAATGTTATTTCAAAACTTTTACTGTTAATGCTGAATATACATGTTGCATTTGCAACCAGAATGATGTTAAGGTAATTTTTTTTATGTTTAATTCAAAAATCTGTCTGAAGGCAATTCCAACAATTGTTCTTCTTCTGCATTTGTCAAACCTTCTGCCATGGATGTTGTCTTAATGCTAAAAAAATCTGTTATTTATTCAATCTTTTGTTCAAATTAGGGAAATAGTTTTTTCAAGCCCACTTGCAAACTCTCTGAATGCTGTTATGCATTTCAGAATGCCAATATCAATTTTTGTAGTTGAACTTGTTATAAACTCGTGAAGGGAGATAAATGAGTTTACTTCTCCATCACCAACTCTTTTTTGCTATAAAGTTAGTTTTGCAATGGTAGCCTTCATTTTATCTTGAATCTTTTGCTTTCCTGGGATTTACTTTTGCCTCAGTCGTACCTCTCGGGTAAGCATATCCCACTTTGGAAAATACTGTCTTATAAAATAAAGCATTAATTAGAGTGTTATTCTTATTACTTAAACTTCCTAAAATATTTTTACTGTTTATTGATAATTTTTTTTATGTTTAAAAATTTGGGTCTAATTTTTTTAATTTTCTTTGAACTAAAAACCCACAAGTTAAATGTTTCAGCTTTGTAAGAAATCACCTTTTGTTAAATTAGTGATTATCTTTTAATTATGATTAATAAAATAAAATTAATATCAATATTATCTTTTTAATGGGTAACATCAATGTTATTTATTTATTCTTACCATACATTAGCTATTTTTGTTCTCAGAATTATGTGTCAAAAATTTCAATTAAATGCTTAGAAAATATAAAAAATACTAATTGATAGAACTAAACTATTAAAATTCTTTTTTTCAAGTGATGTAATGAAGTTTTGTATTAATGCTGCTAAAAAATATTAAAAAATAAAGATACATTTAATAAAAGTTCAAATTCTATTACAGAAAAAGGAGATTTTTTAAATGCTTGAATTAATTTATTTCTTTATATTGTTATATCATAAATAAGTGCATGCAAGTTGTGTTGTTTGATTTAATTTTTCTTTATCTTTTTCTGAAAAATAATTTTTAATTATAAAAGTGTTTTCAAATGTGCTGCAAATTTTTAAACAAAAGAAAAGATAATTAATTGCCAAAACCTTGTAGATGGCAGCACTGTATTTTTTAAGATACAGTTATTATAGTGACATATTAAAGATAAGTTTAGAAAGTGCTATTTAAAGTGATTTAACTAATATTTTAAAACATTGAATTCAAGTTGTTTGCTATCACAAAACTATTAGTTTTATCTTAGAACAAAATAAAATGCATGTATATTACAGTTTATGTAACTTTTGTGTATTTTCTTACAAGCAGATATTTTTGACAAATTTATACTGAATCTATTAAATAACATGACTCTTGATTAAATTTTTTTTATGTTCAAATGTTTATCATTTAACATCAGTTGTATGACCAAATAATAGGCATACATTGCTACACTTCAATATATCTAGCATCATTTTTCTTATGTCTGTTTGAGATTGCTAGTTTATTTTTTGTATTTACCTTTTTTTAAAAGCAAGAATTTATTAATTCTTTCTGGAATTTTTCAGTTAAGGTGAAAAGGGATTAAAAATGCTGGTTAAATAGTTTTTACATATTTTAATGAAGTAGTATGTATGATTAATATAGAGCAAACTATGACTATAGAAAAAGAACATCAGAATTTAATATTTAGTTAATTTTAATAAAATCTCTGGTTGCCAAAGTAATTGTCAGTATATTTATTCATAAGAGTTTCAAGTTCAATGATAATTGCCCATATTGTGTAACTGTTTAAATTTGTTCTTCTTGAATATGAATTAATATTTCTACAATGATGCAAAAGATCTTAACTATTCACAAATAATACTAATAAAATTATTGAAAATAATATACTATAAACAAGAAGACGGGAATTAATTGTTCCTTAGAAATTACATTCTTGTTTAGTAATTTATTATATTATTTAAAACAGACTGTGTAAATATTAATGAATGCAAATATTTTATTTAAATTTTACTCAAAATTTTTTAATTGGACTTTATTTTATTTCAACTAATTCAATGCCTGAAACTGCATATTTTTCCATCTAAATTTTCATTGATATTTAGCTAAAAACTTATCTAATTACAAAGCTCCTATATTGTCATTCAAATTCATTGTTTAATAATATTCTGTGATTGAATGTTAAGTGTAATCCTAAGTATTTCTTAAAGTTTTTTCCTTTTTTTTCAGTTTTTTGGGAAACATTAAAAGAAGTCTTATTTTTGTATATCATTATCGTAAAAAGTTAATACAAATTCATAAAAATGGATTCTGAATCCCGAAAGAAATCCTCTGAAAGTAAAGATAAAAAAGTTGCTAAATCAAATACTAATGATGAGTGTGTTAATGAATCTGATTCTAATGAGAGTGAAAATAATGTTTCAGATGAAAGTGTAAAAAAATTGGTTTCCCAGAAAGAGAAAAAGTTAAAAAAGGGTAAAATAAATTCAAAACGTGGTAAACCTGCATCTGAAAATGAAGGAGATGAAAATGCATCAACTTCTAACTCTAAGAAGCAGAAAAAGATGAAGACCAGGAAAAATGCTCTCTCTGAGCAAGTAAATGATGCAAAATCAAAATCCAAAGAACAATCAGATAGTGAAGATTCTGACTCTGAATCCAGTGGAGAAAGTAATGCATCTGTTGATGTCAAGAAACAAAAAGCAGAAAGCCAGAAGAAAGAGAATTCTGAGAAAAGTCACTCATTAGAAACTGAGCAAAATGATAAATCAGAAAGCGAATCAGAAAGTGAAGAGGATGCAGATGACAAAATTGAGAAGGATAAGAAGAAGAAAAGAGTTTTTTCATGTTTCCATTGTGATCAAAAATTCCCTAATACAAGTGATCTTTTCCTCCATACGTGCAAAGGAAAAACTCAAAAGGGTTTTATGTGTGAAGTGTGCTCCAAAGCTTTTACGTTGCGTAGCTCATTCATCAACCACAAAATCATTCATTCTAAGAAAAAGCCTTACAAATGTTCACTTTGTGGTAAAAAATCATCTCAGCAGAGTAATCATTTATATCACATGGCTAAAAATCATCCTGGTGTCAAACCATTCCCATGCCAATTTTTTCCATGCAGTCAAAGTTTTATGACTCGAATGGAGCAAAAAAGACATCACATACATCACAGGAAAATAGTGTGCAAGTTTTGTGATGAAAGTTTTGCTGATCGTACAGCCTTGAATAAACATAAAAAAAAGATGCATGAAATTTTAGTTCGAAATGAGAAGAAAACTGTTGTGACATCTGTGGAAACTGCTACTTCCGATTGAAAACATGCTGTACTATTATGATGAACTCTTGCAAAAGCTTCTGTCCAGTACAATAGAAATTCATTAATTTGCTAGAGTGAAATATCAAATGAGGAAGAAAATTTGAAAAGAAAACTGGCTAAATCCTAGGAGCTAGTATGGTCATAAATGTGCCAAACAGTGGTTTACTGTGCTGTAATGTATTTTTGCAATTTTATGATGTAATCTTATGTGAGCATGCATAAAATTTGTTTGGAAGGTATAGTAGTCCTTAAGGCTTTTTCATTTATGATAGAAATGTAACTGTTTGAAATTGTTTTTTGTTTTAAAAGTGTATAGCAAATTGAAAATTTTAAATTTAAAATTAGCATGTTAGGAAGTGAAAGGTATAGATTTTGATAAATTGAATTTGCATTTTTTAATTATTCTGCAAGTGATGACTTGTTGAGCACTTTTACTTTGTATGTTGTTCAGTTAAAATTATTATATGTAATAATGTAATTTATTTATTTGTTTAGAAATATTTATGACATGTATTTAGATTTACTGTGAATTGTAATCTCTAAACTGGAGTTTTCATAAAAGGATATGTTGTTTATGCCATACTAGGATTAGATTGCATTTACACTGATTTTTCTGAAGTAGGTTCCACTGCCTCATTAATTAAAACCATAAAAATGTATGTTATTTATTTAACAATATTCACCCTGGGGTTAAATTACGCTTACACTGATGGGTGTCACTACCCATTTAATTAAAATCTGAGTTTTCATAAACATGTATGTTATTGATTTAGCTTTATTGGCCGATTGTCTCTGGTTCTAGAAAAACGTTATACTGATTTTTTTTCTAAGGGGAGTGCCTCTTCTCAATTAATTAAAATCTGAGTTCATAAAAATGTTACTGTTTTAATTTTATTGCCCTGTGTTCTCTTGCTCTGTACTGCATGATATTTAGTTTATGTTTGTTTTGTAATATGTTATTTTTGTGAAATTTGTTCCCTGTTATTAGCTTTGAAATAATTTTGTTGTAAGTAATTGTAATAAAATATTCATTTTAATATTTGAAATCTAAAATAGGGCAAGGTTGTAATGTTTAAAGCTTGAGTTTGAGCATGATCGGGATTTTGAAAGACTTTTGCGAGGTGATGTAATTTAAGTTAAAGAGATTACTGCAGCATTTGGCATCGAAATTTATAAAACAGCCAAACTCATACCGGCTCATAGGATTTTTCCAAAAATCTTTTCTCTGGCTTTATTTTGAGATTTTAAATTATACTATACATTTACTGATTAAATTTACATCAAACATTAATTCAAAAATTATACATTAAACTCATTTTGTAATTTAACTATATTTTTGTAAGTAATCAAATTTAATACACTTCTAAAATCTAGAAAAATATTATGAGATGTTATAAAGTAGATGTTTAATCATGTGTCTATTTTGTTTAAATAGTGGTGCAAATGATTGCAAGAATAGTCTGTAAAGCACATCTCTATATTTCATATTTCAAATTATTCCTGTTATTTTGCCTTGAGGGCATTTCATCATGGCCTATTTTGCAGAAATTTGGTCTTCTGTCTTTTCATTTAGGAATATATCTTGTCATTTAAAATTTCATTTCTTACAATTTATCATACTTTAAAGTTTTATCACCAATATTTAAGATCTAATAATTCTGACCAAATTTTACTATTGTGCTGCTGGCTTATTTCTTTTTTTTTTTTTTTTTTTTTTTTTTTTTTGACAAATCATAATGAACTTCAATTCATCTAATGGACAACACGTGGCAGAATCTGTCATTTTAATACAGGTTGAGGTTCTAATTCATATAAAGTCTATCTCGAATTTGGTATTTCTAATTAGCTGAGTGCCAAAAAATAGTTTGTCTATGAAATATATAGTTTCATGCTTAATTTAATAACACTGAGAATAGAGATTTAAATAATCATTAAGGCTTTTTAGTTTGAAAAATTAATAAATATGATTAGAATTTATCATAAAAATCACTCTGAAAATTTTATTTTATTGTTATCAAATGCAAAAGAATTTTAGTGGTATTGTGACTCAGTTTTGAAAGAAAAATAATTTGAAATAATTAAGAAATTAAAATGCCATATTTACTTTATTAGTCAATCTCTTAATTAAACTTTTCTTGAGAAATGTTTAGTATCATATCCTAGTAAAATAATTACCAGCTAAGTAGATCTTGCTATTAGTATTCAATTTAGAAAGAGTTCCATTAATTTAAAAGATTATATACATGTACTGTCATCAGGAAAATAATGTTATTGAGAGGCTATTCTTATAATAAATTATATTATTGGTTACTCGCAGAAATGGAATTATTGTTTTGTCCTGCTTCAGTAATTCATTCCAGCAAACAATTCTATAAGATTTTTACTTAAATTTACATTGCAAAAAACTTAATGTGTATCCTATTTTTGTAAGGTGGTGCAGATTTAAAAAGGAAAAAATCCGTATACATAATTATGCAAAATAATTAGTAAAATTACCACCACAGATTTCTAATCCATGCATTTATTTTGTTTATAAAAATTTTAAACTGATAATTTATATATATTATTATAGTATCATTGCTTAAAATTAGTAACTTATATTAATTAATTGTCTTAGTATTTAATTTTACTATATTTTATAACTGTTCTAAATAAAATAACTAAATTTCCATGATATTTACTTGATAAAATGTGATTTTTGATGTATAAATAAATAAATATATATATATATATATATATATATATATATATATATATATATATATTACTATTTAATTGAGCTATAAAATCTTAGTTGTAATACTATTTCATTAATGCTACAATGCAATCTTTGTGTGTGACACTGTTAAGAGTTATTTTATATTTAACAAATTTAAATCAGCAGTCGCAATTAATAATGACTGAACCATACAAATGTTATTTCCAAATCCTTTCTAAATTATTTTTTATATTGCATTTAAGATGTTTTTCAAAAATTGTGCAGTTTTATACCTTTCTCCATAAGTGAATAAAAATTTATTTATTCCCTTGATTACTATATATATTGAAAGGTTAAAAAATGAAGCTTTTGAATGGCAATCTCTTAGAATAGGGGTATCTAATTATTTTGTTGTGGTAATATGTTAAATATTTTATGTTTGTATATTCTGTTTCTCTAATAAAAAAATATGTATATTTTATTGTAAAAAACATTAATGCCTTCATGAACTAGCTCAGTACATAGCAAAGTATGCCTTTTGTAATTCCAATGCAACTTTTCAGAATTAAAAAGGGATATTTTTAGTGTTCATTTTCAATTGTGCATTTTATTTTATGCTTGCTTTATTCATTTATTACTCTTTTACACTCTTATCCCGTACACAACATATTATAAGACACCCTAAAAAACACAGGAAATCACTAAAATGTTCGATAGAAATCAAAACAAAATGCTTACTTCACAGAAAGCGTGAATAATTTCTTGATTTTCCTTTCATTTACTGCGATTGTTGTAATTTTATGTTATAGAACATTTATAATTTTCATTCATAATCATCAACTTTCAGAATTTTATGCTAATTGTGAAGACTAAAATTTTTAATCAAAATGATTGAGAAAAAAAAATTCTTTTTTTGGAAAATTGTAAATAAAGCTTTAATTTTTTTATATATAAAATCTATTGTACATATTATGTGAAGAAATGAATAAAATTATCATATTTTCAGATTTTAGGTCCCACTCTGATTGCAAAAAATGACCATTCAGTGACAAGGAAAATTGTTAAAATTATTCACATTTTACTCTTTCTCTATTAACCTACTATCCATAAAAATTGTATTTGTTACTAGATATTTCTAATTAAAGAAATAGAATGTTATATCAATGTAAAAAATTATTGCAAACTATGCAAAGTTGAAGTTTTACTTCCTGGTAGCTTTTAATTTAATTATACAAGGATCATCTAAAAGTAAACGTTTAGCTGTAAAATAAACGTTTGATAATAAATAGTTTAAAAAAATAAAAGTTGTAAAATAGAAAAGATATTAGTTGTTCTCTTTTTTATGCATTCAAACATTTGTCTCATCTGATGACAAACTTCAGAATTCTCGTGCCCTACATTTTTGTCACAATTATAATCCCACAAATTTTATGGCAAATGGCCCTACTAAGTATTTTTTTTGCAAACGAATTTAGGCATACTTCCTGGAAAACTCATTTCTTCCGATACAACTAAAAAATTGTTGGAGATAAAGAAGTCTATCCAGGATGTCAGTTTCTCTTTGGAACGAAGACTAGGCGGCATATATGAGACGATGCAGACACTATTCAACTAATGTAGTTGAAGACATTCCTGTCCTAAGTGGCGCCATCTATGTGCCAAAGTCTTATTTCCTCCTTCGTATAGGGGAGCTCTGTTCAAAAACAGAAGATGCTCTTTCTGAGTTCAATCGCCAAGTCCCTGACACTAGTATCTCGAGATAGAGAGAGCTCCGGAAGTTGGCTGCAGATGAGAATTCAAACGCATGCGCACTTGAAGAAAGTGCCTGCAATGGTTTGAAGGTATACAATATGAATAGTGTTTAGATTTAGTTTTAGCAATCTTATTATTTCATAGTTCTTAGTTTAATTTGGCATGAAGTTTGCTAGTCGATTTATCTACTTACCTTTTATGATTATCATGAAAAATAAATGCATGAATAAAACTAATTTAATAAATAATTATTTATAATGTTAGAATATTTAAATGAGAATTCGCTCTCGTTCGCAGGTAAAATATCAGCTTATCGCTATCAAAAGAGATTTTATGCTGGATTATGAAGTATTTTAATGTACATAACCAATTACATATAAAATAATAACTTACGTATTTATAAACAACAATAAATTACTAATTTAAACATTAATCAGTAATTTAAAATTAATTCTAGTTTATGTATTTTGATGGTACATCCTTGAATAAAAAATAGTCTACAGTTCTAATACAAAAAATTTATATTCACTATATATATAATATATATATATATATATATATATATATATATATATATATATATATAGTGTATAAAGTATTAGTTAATTAATTCATCATATATATGTATATATATGATGATGATGATAATGAATTAATTAACTAATACTTTGCTATATTTATGAAAATATAACATTACTAAGTCACTACACCTTTTGAAATGAAGACAGAATATGCAAACACATTAATAAATTAAGCACACATTGATATATTTTATAGATCCGTCATGTTTAACAAGAAGATATATTTGCTAACCAGATAAGTTTATCGCATTTTTTACATCGCCAAGTTATTGAATCTTAGCCCAAATCCGTTACCCAGTGTGCATGCGTTATGTGCAGCTGACTTTCTGAGCTCTATCTCGAGTCCTTGTCGAGCGGGATTGACTTCGCCAATTGTCTTAAGTAACAGCAACATAAGTAGCGGCTCGTTGTACTATTTTCTCTTATTGGAGACGGATTTCCGTATTTAGAAGGTCAGACTAATTAAAAAATTAGTTTTAAATAAATTTTTAATGGAGTCTAAAATTTTCTTTCCTTGAAAAATAATTCATTTGACGGGACCGTTCGAGTGCCACTTTATTCGAATTTTCAGTGATCTATAGTGCCTGGTGTGTCATCCTCATTACAGAAGCACAATTTGAGTATTATTATGATTAGACTTGTGATGCTTTTTTTTTTTTCTTGGATTCATAAAGTTCTGCTGATATGAGTAAAGTTAAGAACGGATAATTTTATATTATTTCATCACTTTACTTGGATTAATAGTGAAATATGATTCTAGAATTCGTTGAAATCAATAAATTTGTTTTTGAGATTATTAGAAATACATGTCATTGAGAATGGATGTGCTTGTGTGAATGGGCGTCTGCATACAGAGTTTTAAGAAACTTGAGGCCTGGATTTTATCTTTTGCGCTTAAGGAAGACAGCAACAGACTAAAATATTGAAAGGATGGTGTTCATTGAAAAAATGATGGAGCTCAATACGCGTTACAGATTTTTTCAAAATTATGCCAATTATTTGGCAAGCTTTTTGTATCGAGTTAGTAATAAGAAGGCGATCAGCATTTTTTAGTTAAAACAATTTGATTTAAAAATTATGAGATTACTCAGTCTCCTAATGAAAAATTAACTTTGCCCAGATTAAAGAGGGAAAACTAGGGCCAAATGTGTAACGGCTCATGGTGTAGCTAAAAGTATCATTGGATCTTTATAATGGACAGATTAAAAATATTTTTTCATTGAAACTACAAACTGGACATAAAATTATAAATGATACGGCTTAACCCTTCTTTGCATAATGGTGGAAATTTCCATCATAACCTATAATGCCCAAACATTATATAAAAGAACAAGTTCACTTTAAGTGGATCGTGTTTGGATACCTTTTTAATGTCCATTGCATAAAAAGAAACATAGCTGTCAAAAATAAACAAGTGTCATTATCAGTGCTTAAAGTTGTCTCATTCCGCTGTTTGTTGTAGTTGCAATAAACGTATGATTTCGTTTATAATTTTGTTTTATTATATTAGAGTTTCTATTGCTAAAAAATTGAAAATGAGTGAAAGAATTCATCTGCTGATACTTTAATTTTATACTTTGAAATTAAAGTATCAGCAGATGATACTTTGAAAGTAATTTTAGGAACTAGTAAGAATTCGATATCTGTCACGAATTCATTATCTTTATTGGAAATTACTGTGTTTACTAAATTTCCAATTGATACTAACGACCCATTTAATCCTCCAACTGGAACATTAATTTCATTTTTATTTAATCCCAAGTATGTTGCACAATCATTAGTCATGAACGAAGGATGGGACGCACTATCCAATATCGCTCTACACCTCTTAAATTCTCCGTGAGAATCTTTCACATAAATAAAAGCAGTACTAAGGAGAACATGTGTTGTTTTGGTTTGCGAAATAAAATTCTGAATACGCGTTTCCTCTTTCTTCGCCACACCAGTTGAAGAGTCTTTTCAAGAGGCGCCTGGTGGGGGGGGGGGAGGGAGAAGCAGATTGGAAACTTTCAGAACTGCTTACATTCGAAGTTTGAGGAATTTGTCTGGAGAAAAGTTTCATATCCGATCTATGCAAAAGAGAGTGATGTTTTTGGTGGCATTCGATACATCTAGATTTAGATAAGCAATCGTTTAATTTATGTGATGAATTTAAACAGTTCAAACATAGATTTTTAGATTTACAAAAATTAAACCTTTCAAATACTTTCATTTTCAAAATTAATTGACACTTATATAAAGAATGATTTGTTGATGAACGATGAGTTTGGTATTTTCATAACGAAGGGTGACAGCTTAAAGCAATGACTCATAATTGTCATTTGGTGACTGAACCTGTTTTGCAGCACCTTTAAGACAAGCATTTAAATAGTAAAACTTTTGAGAGTCTGACAAAGTTGAATTATTATCTATTAGATTTTGAAACTGTTGCTTAAAAGAGCTCCTGCTATTATATTGACCATCAAATTGTATTAAAGGAATTTCAGGTCAATCTAAAACTTTTTCTGTACAAATCTATTGAAGTTAAAAACAAAAGTTCTATTGTTGAGAAAAGTGTTCGTTTACCTGAAATTCTTGAATATCTTCATCAATTTTATCCAGTATTTTTTCAGCTTCTTTAAACTCAACTTTATTTTCAATTTCGAAATATTCATTTTTGACGACTTCAAATTTCGTTTTTATATCTTCCAATGAATCTAGAACTGATCGGAGTGCAGTTTCTTCTAAATCTTCCAGTGGTTTCGACGAAAGTGTAGTTAATTGGGCTTGAATACTGCCGCGTTTTCGATTTAATAACTTTATAGATGGCATAATTTCTAGTTGTTGCTCCGGCTTCAGACTGACCAAAAAATGTAGTGTAAAATGTCAAGAATAACTAGTCGAAAATGTTCAGTTTTTCTATTTATTACTAATTAACAAAGATTATTAAAATGCTGTTATATCAAAATTCGAATAAACAAGAGTGTAACAAAATACAATCTATACGAAGTAACAACGATACGACGACTACTAAACTTGCGTTTTTTTTTATAGCCTTTTGGGGTTGTTGGAGCGCTTGGCGAAAGGAAGAAACGCCAACATTCAAAGCACTGGCGCCAACAGTTACCATTGCCCGGCTTAGCCGAAGATCCGTCATGTTCACTAATGGCGACTGGGGCACGTAAAATATGTCGGGTCGCAATGTCCTCTTTCCAAATTAATACTTCTAGGAGTGGTTGGTGCCAGACTATGGGTGTTGGTGCTGGCTTTAATCTCTAAATTGGAACACCCAGATGGTGCTGCCATCTATGAGCCAAGTCGTACTTCCACCTTCGTATGAAACGGAAAACGCTCATTCTGACTTCATTCGCCCAGTCTCTGAGGGGCGGGTTTGATTTTGTCAGGTGTCATGAGTAACATCGACAAATTCTATTTATGTTAAGAAATCTTTTTGTTTGCATCAGCCTCTGATTAATGTTTTATCTAACCGTGACTTCCAAAAATTCATCTGGTTTTTAAATCAAAATACTGATTCGTCTTTTTCAGTTAACGGTGAAATGCTGAACTGGCAAACGTTGTCAAAAAGTGGCGTAAAATTTCTATGCTAATAGAATTATCCGCTAATAGAATGTAATAAATGTTTTGGTTGCTTATTTCTAAGTCTTTTAGAAGCATTTTTAAGCGGGCGGATACTGAAATAGCATAATGCGAAATAATTCATTTTTAATAGTTTCGTGTTCACTAGCAGATGATTAATGACGAATAATATCCGAGGTCACATTAAATACTTCTCAGCGTCCAAGCACAACGTCATGAACAATTATTACGGGCAAAACAAACTGAGATTCTTATTGAACAAACCATACTTCTGGGTTTGGGTTTAACCGCTTCCCTTACAAATTTGTTTAAAAAAAATTGCAAAAAATCATCACATTTTTTTATTTTATTACTAAATACAAGAAAACGAAACAAAACAAAATATGTAGTTTTTAAGTTCAATTTTTAATTTTTTACTGGTATAAAAGCATATAGATATAATATTAGTTTACTATCCCGAGTTATCTCGGGCAAAAAAGATTAGTCTTTGTATGATAGTTTTTGAACAAGGGAAACACACACACAGGGAAACACATGATACCTGACATTCCGTACGCTGGTATCTGGTCTCATTTCTTACGGCATCATCACCATTATTTTACTTTTTTTCAACACAACTATCCTCCTTTGTACATTACTAATCCACAAGCCGTCGTATACTGTACCATAGAGAAACATGTGGCCAATCCCGGAAAAGAACCGCGAAATTAAAGAAAAGGCAAATTGCATGTTAAAACAGAATTTTTCCTTTCATTTCCTTCAGGCCGAGTAAAAACATGATAAAACAAATCGTACTGACAAATTTTGCTTCACGCGAGTTTAATCGGGATAATAATTAACTGCAACTTATACTAACCCGAGATAACTCGGGATAATAAGGCAAGCGGTTAAGAAGAATATGCTCTCTCCTTTCTGACTTTCGTGTTTCTTTCAGATGATTTCTCGTGGACTTGGACAAAAAAAAGTTTCGCATATCAGTGTATATAGTAGAACAGAAAGTGCAAAATATGGTATTTGTTCCTATATAAGCGAATATTTAAGAAAGAACAGGTAGAAAAAAAAATCATAAAATGTACTAAAAACTTAACTGCATTTTATCACTTTATTTTTTTAAATTTCCGTGCGGTTTTTCTTCGATTTGTTTTCAATTATTTTATTTCATCTTTCTTGTGATACTGTTCTTCAGAGAAAATTCATAGCCTGAAAAACAACCATTTACACTTTTGGAAAATATTTGAAGTGTTTTTGCGCTCTCAAAAACCATTGAGTTTGGTTCAGCTTGAGATTCTTCGTCATTTATTATGTTTTCCTTCTGCTTAAGTTTTAGATTTATAACTTACACCTCTTACTTTCGGATCACTTGGGAATAATGATACAAAAATTGCCAAAAAAGAATTAACTGAAACAGAGAGAGACGAAATAAATCACAACAATCATTGTATATACCGAATAAGCCAACAATTTAAAAAATGTATAAGAAGGAAGGAATCACGATCAAAGATGTGCAATTTTCAAGAAAACAAAGAAATCGAAATTTGTTTTAAAGCATGCAACAAAATCCGAATTCCTTGTTGGTCTGTTCTTTGAAAAACTGTGTCCGAACCTGAATGCATCAATGGCCGGTAAATATTATCTGGCATTTTTTCACGATCCCTTCATTAAAATTCACATCTTTTCAATAAATTTTTTTTTATTTGTACTGTGAATTTTATTTAAATTGAGCAATGCGTACCTTTGGTCGAGTGCGTAAAGACTTATTCAAGGACTTTCGTTGCTTTCTTTTAAATTTATGAATTCATTATTTGCCAATATTGTTAACACTTAATTGATGGAAGATGCACAAAATGACATAAATTCTTTTTCATCGACAGAAATAGGTGCCGACATATCATCAAGTGAACATGAAAGAAAAGGTGTACAAAAACAACACTATTTATTTTTATTCGAAATTACCATTTAAGATTTCGACTATAATAAAAGTAAGTGATTTGGCCAATGGTTCGCATACACACCATTTAATTTCTTAAGAAAAATATTAGTTTTTAAAAATGACATTTGTGTGTGTGTGTATTAATTAATACAATTTAAATATTAATTATACAAAAAATTGTCAGGGAGAGAAAAAAATAATGCCCATTTTATAAAGTTTTTATGCTTGGCCTAAAATACTTGAATAAACTAAGTTTGTTATTTGCTATCGACTTTTTGCCGCACTTATCGACCGAAACCGAGCTATTTCTGGTGTGAGATTATATGAGAAAATTTGGTTTAAATTTTGTTTGGGTCCCCTTCCTCGCCAACTTGGCTATAAACGCGCCAAGCGTGATAACCTTATTTTTAATGCCAAGGTGTTTTTTTTTTTTTTTTATCCTAAATGTGCTCATAATGGCAAACTTCGGAGGAGAGAATTTGAAGCGCTTTTCCACGCATGCTCATTTATTACTCTTTTGTTTTAGCCTTATTATTGGCCAATTAGTTTCACTTTGAAATAGGCGTGTAATTTTCGCCATGACTACGGCGTTCTAGAAAACTCGCCAAGCAAAGGACCCAAATTTTGTGAAGCTGCTATAGTGTTATGATTCAATGCCTGACCCTGAGGTTAGATGGAATAGCTGAGTGAGTATCTTATAATTTAGATGCAGAATCCCCACTATTTGATCTAACACCCTAATAAATATCATTTCTCAGAGAGGATATTGTGATCACGACCGAACACAACGGATATTTGGCTGAGACTGGATTTGAACTCACTACTTTCCGATGGTAACAGCTCTCTTCCCCCGGAGAATTGCATAAATAAATGAATGGAATAAACTGTTGTCGTGTTTCATGTTAGTATTTTCTCCCACTTTTTTTCTTGTGGAGATTCGATTTTTTTTATGACGTCTTTTTTTGCACATCTTTATCATTGTTCTTTCCCCCCCCCCTTTTTTTTAAGGTTTTTACGAAGGTACTTTGTAAACATGTGTTGAGTAAAGACAATGAAATGAATGCAACACCAAAAATGCTTCAAATGATATATTTCAAGGAATACAAGAACTGAGGTAGGTTGAATAAGATATTTACAAAGCACAGCTCATCATAATTGAGCAAAATAAATACATACAAGCCTTCATTCACAAGAAGTTAGTAACAGCGTTAGAAATATCATTACAATGCATGGGAGTTTATATAATCAATTGATTCAAGTTTATTTAGAAAAACAAGAATGAAAGGTTCAAATAACAATATAAGTAATAGATTACGTTGAGCTTTTTCTAAACATCATATAGAAGCTGCCGTAGATATGAAGCATACATTAATGGACAAATGAAAACATTTTAAATCAAACATAATGTGTAACGTTTTCAGCAAATTAATCTTAATTATCTTTCCATTGATTCATTTTAATAATCATTCCCAATTATCTATATTACAGTTGACTCGTGCTATTTTAGTGTCTCGAAGTTTTATGAAACTGTATTCGAATCAATATTTCTTTTTTGACCTCACTCGTCAAACTTTCGGATTTCAAAAGCGTGCTGTGCAGTATTTCCATTTTGTATAAATAGGTTGGAGAAAAAGTCATTTATTACAAGATCAATTGGTACTCGTGTCGGAAAAGGGAAATAATAATAATCAGGTTATGCATTACTTTTTTCTTTCGTCATTTTACTCGTTGTTAATATTTTTAAAACAAGCTTATATAGTTTTAAAATCTCAATTTCTGCTTTCATGCAAATGTTCATTGCTTTGTGTACCTCGATTCTCTGGATGAAAATTGCTAACTATTTTTAATTAGGAACGTTTAAATTTTTGTCTAGCGAAAAAATTTAAAGTAGCTCTTTAAGAAACGAATTGTGAACAATTTTGTGGTTCAATAAATTCCTTGAAGTTTATAAATACAAATTTTTTTTTCTTCATTTCATTTAATAAAATTTGTGGAGAAAAATGATTTTTCGATTCACTTGATTGAAACATTGGTACTGTTCAAATATATATTCATTTTTTAAAACATAAAGTGAGTAAAAATAACAAATGATGTTTTTTTGTGAGAAAATATTAGTTAATAAGAGAGGGTTTTTTTAAACAAACAAACAATACAAAAAAATTAAAATTTTAGTTAAAAGAATAATTTCAGTTTGATTGCATCTATTTAAATATCTTAAAAGACTATATCAATAACTGCAATGCTCATAAAATTAATATATGATTCAATCAATTAAATGAAAAAAAATCTTAAAGAGCTAAGAATTTGGAACAACTTTGATATACCCCCCAAAAATTAAGCGCCAAATCTGGCACTCCCTACGGACTTTTTAGGGTTGCTGTTTCTTATTTTTTTGTTACCAATTTAGATTTTTTCAGCTTTTAGGTTTTTGCTGTTGCCAAATTTGGTATTTTCTTGTATTTTGTACCATTTTCTGAGTTTTTTTTTAGAAGATTTTTATGTATTAATTATTTGTATTTAGCGAGAATCCATCTTGGCGAGTAAAAAAGGCGCCAAAACACGTATTATGGTTGGTGAGGGAAGAAAAAGTCGCCAAATTTCCGATTTGGGGGGGGATATCAAAGTAGTTCCAAGAATTTCTTTTTAGTACTCAGACAAGCAATTTTGGTCAAACAATTTAAGAAAATAAATGTTTATTGTATTTTTGAAACGTCAACAAAAAGAAAATGAATACATCGGAAAATACTATAATTGAATTGTGTAAAACAACCTAAATCCTAAGCAAATTGTAATTACTTGATCTATGAAAAAATTCATAATATTCGTTGTAAAAAAGGAAAGCATGATATGCTTTGAAAATCTCGTGATATGTATCTATGATATAAAAAGACTGAGGCATTTTGCCAGAAGTGAGAATCCATGAATGGAGATATTCATGGAATCTGTGCTTTTTATTTATTGCTTATGTCAACACTTCTTTCACTGCTGATGAGGACGACCACCGACCGGCAGTTTCGGTAAAGGTTCACAGGAGGGAGAACTGCTTTTCCTAATTAAAGGTTATTTTAAGATGTTGGTTTATCAATATATAAATTGCATCGTCTAAGGACAAAATTAATAATTTTCCCATGGGATCTATATTTGTTTTCAAGACAAGGAAAAAGTAATTTCAAATGATTTTAATAAGGCCAAATGTTCTACTCTAGATATCGAAGTTAAGAGTGCTTAGTGGAAACTTTTTTTCTGTTGCAAGAACGTTTCGAAAAGTTTATAGCAAAAGCAAATTGAAAAATTCCCAAATGACTTTCTTACAACTTGTAGTATTTCAATAATTTTCTATAAACAAATGAAAAACAACAAATAAAGATTCATTTTTGTACAAACTTCGTTTTACTATTGCTTTTTTTTTAAAATGGCAAAAATATTACATGGGGAAAATTTGATTAATTTTTCTTGTATTGTTTTCAGGGTATATTTCTTATAATACCATTGTAACACAAAAAAGAAACCCACACTATTAATTTATTTCTTCCGAATCTATTTCAGATTTTTCAATTATAGTTTATCTAAGAGTGCACTTAACTTCGAACCTGATTTAAACTTGTTTCTAATTCTTGTGAATGAATAAAATTTTCTTTTACAACATTCTCATATTTAACCAGGTGGTAGTTTTTACAGAACATTTTGTTTTTATAAATTATATAGAGAAATAGATTCATAAAATTTTACAACAAATGACATTTCATAAGAATTATATTCAAAAGTCTTAATAAATCACTTTTCTTTATCACCATCGAATAAATTTATTCCACTTTATTTCGGGATATGAATGCAAGTATTTATCATTATTTAGAAAATATTCTGTCATATTGTTTTTATGTATATCACATTGGGAAAGTAATTATATTCTGAAACATTTTGATATCACACTTTTTTTGCAATATGTTGTTGCAGTACGTCAAACAAACCCTTGATATACAGAAACAAAAACTGCTTTATTTGAAATAATCAAAATGCATTATAAATGAATGCAAACTCTTAGAAAGAGAATATGTACAACACTATTTTCTTTCCATCACATAATTTTTTTATTTGGGGTATTATTAGTATTGTATTTTCTCTACTATATACTACATAAATGCTAGCACCAAAATCTGCTACTTACATTTGGTATGTACAAACAATTACTTATTTGAACACATAGATGAACTTCTTAAATCTATTTCCTACTGTTCCGATGGCTTTTCTTATACTTGAAAATATAAAATTCATAAAGAAGATGGATAAATTGTATAAAAAATAGTAACTCGAATAATTTTCTTATCCAGAAGGGCAAAGAAAAACAACATGAATGTCAGATATGTAGATGGTTTGTAAAAGTATTGAGAGACGTGTGTTGTCAATGACCAGGAAAATAAAATGAACCCAACTCAGTACAACTTTTTACCCTGTGTTTCAAAGAGAAGTCAGCAAGTGATAGTTTTAAAAATGCACCAAGAAAAATCATCCTAGTCTATACGACTACATTGTAAGATCTACTCAACATTTATGGCACAATAACTACAGCATGTATAAAAAAGCACCAAGTATTGTAAATTATTTAGGAAACGATGCATAAATTTCATTCTTAAAATTGAATTCTTTTTGTGGATAATAAAAAGAATGTACCTGTTTGTACTACACTTTCTTATTGTTTCATTATCTCAGTATGAAATAATAAGGTAAATACCTATAGACGACTTTAGTTGTGACGTCATATTCTAGCAACTGTTTCCAAACATTTGCTGTTAAGCGCCATTTATCATTGAAACTGTCATAGACTTCGGTGATAGATTTTTAAATTGTTATTTTTGAAATTGATATTCATTATTTAAGAATAACGTGTTTGCTAAAACTTTTAACCTTTTGTTTGCTTAACCTTTGATTCTCGCCACATTGTAGTCACAGTCAATCACCAAGCTGGGCAAAATCCAATCGTATTCTGGTTGCAACAGAACAATTTATTGTTCTGTGCCAACAAAAATCACCTATAAAATCGATAGCCAAACAAAAATCTCCAAATTTGTCAAGAAGGCACTCTTAAATACAATATTAAACAAATGTTTGCATTGTATTTGTTTGGAAACAGTTGTGGATATGACGTCACACTAATGTCGTCAATTATCCCATCGACCATTTCCGCCAGAAAAACATGTCACCAATGTAAATTTTAATCATTTTTTTTTTCAAAATGTGAGAAAAAAATAGCTGTTAACATATTTTGTCATTGATACAATTAGAAAAAAAAAAATTTTAGATTAAATTTATATTCCAAATTTTACATCCACACGATATACGTGACCGTCAAATCGCAATATCTGGCAACATGCTTTCTTTCGCAGAAATGGTCAACTTGAAATTCCGATTACACACACGGGAGAAAAAGGGATTGTTTTTTTTTTTTCTAAAATGCACATTTATGGAATCGTGACATACATTAGTATTTCTACACATTAACACCTTAACACATTTTAATTTCCACCATCATTGTATTCTAAGATATCTGAATACAATATTAATCACAAAGAACAATTATTGAAAGTACAGCAGAACTCAAGTGCTTTCTTTATCAGAAATAAGTAAGGCTGTACATAACTTTATTACATTTGAAGGCATTATATCAGATTTTATACTAAATTTGGAAAGTACTTTTTATGTTATTTCGTTGAAAAATGTGAGTCAAATATGCTTTGTGTTGCCATGGGATACAGCAGAAGTGTCACGAAATATATATTTTGGTGATGATATACACCTGTGATGTTTGTCAGAAGGCATTAATATTCAAAAGTATATAATAAACTACACTAACTATTAATATGTGCTTATAAAAATGATATAAAGCTAATTATTTAAATAATTTGCTTTTTATCATTTCTAATAAATTTAAATAACATGTGCACATAAATTTTAAATTAGCAGGTTGTGTTCGTTCAGTCTAAATAACACTACAGCTTAACAAATTCGTACTTCTCAACCTAACCACAGGTTTTACTTTGGATTTATTGAAAAAGTTTCCAGGACTCAATCCTTTGCTTTGATTAATCACTTTATAATTATATAATTTTAATTCTGCTTTAATAATTAGAATTTTATTGCTTTATTGTGTTTAGTATTGGGTACGATAAATAAGTTGAATGTTCCATTTTACAATAAATATTCTCTGTACAGTTATTAAAACACTCTTTTATAATGCCAAATATATGCAGGAAAGACCTTTAAATGTTTGAAAAGAATCGGGATGATTTAAAAAATGTTTGCATTCTATTTTTATTGATTGAATTCATTTATGCTGTATATTTTAACCATTTTAATTTAAAGTATTCGCGTTTTTGTATGAAAATCCTAATTCATTTCTTCTAAATAATGTTAAATTAAAAAAAAAAAAAAAAAAGAACGTTAAGATTTAATGAAATTTATCGTATCTACTCATAAACTGATGCTTAAATTATTCGTGAGTAAATTTTCGTATTTTGTGAATTTGCATTAATAATATAACAATCTTATTTGATGATATTTAAAAGCAGCCTTATAAAAATGGGTATGTTTTACATTTTGTGTCATGTAAGTAACTCGAGCCATCAATGCAGAAGATCGCCATCTATCCTATCAGGACATGCATTTTTCCTACATGTTACTTCCTGAACTGGACAGGAATCAGATTGGAAAGTCCGGTGCCAAGTTGTCCCTTCTCTCCTGTGCCGCGTGCCACTCCATTTCCAAGAATCTGTCCACGTTACTCCGACTGTGGGCATTCGACAGTATCGAATAAAGATTGCTGCTCCGATGTTTGTGACTTCGGACCATGACTCTCCTGGGGTCCATGGCAATGGTCGGTCCATAGGCCTGGGGGCTGCGAGCGGCGTGGGGAGGAACGGGGAGCAACCGACTTCGTATCATCCTCTCCCTCTCGGGAGGTACTGGAGGTGGTATTCCTCTCTCCATGCCCGCAGCAGCCCTCTCGCAGACTAAGTCGTACATGATCTCTTCATAGACGTGGTGCTCTGCCGAGCCGGCGTAGGAAGAGGCGGAAGCGACGCTCCGGGAATCGAGTTCCTGCTCCAAAAGGGATCCAGTGGACGCGGGTCTGGCTCCCGCCTTGAAGCCAGACGTCTTCCTATACCTGGGTAGGAACGATTGGTGTGGTACGGCAGTGGACGGGTAGTTACCAGATGGGCCAGCCATCAGTCGCTGCTCCTCGGCGGCCTGGTAGGGGAGTACCCGGGCCGACATGGCCTCTTCCATCCGGAAATCTTCGATCATCTCAAGGACGCGGATGGCAGCTTCAGTCAGCTTGGAATCTGTGGTGTGATGCTGCCGGTGGTGTCGTGACACCAGCTTGGCAGCGTTTCGGAAAGTCCTAGGGTGTCCGTAGGCGTGCTGCTGGGGCGTCCTCGGATGGTCGCCATCCACAGATTGCGACGACTCGCTGCGCTTTCTGTACAAGGAACTGAGTTGTCGCTCGCTGAGGGATTCCGCACATTTGGATGCTAAAATACATAGGTTTAGTGTATTTAACATAATTTTGTCTGAAAAAATAGATATAATATCGTATAGGGTCACACAGAAAATAAAAACCGATTTGTTATAAAAATGTGCAATATTTATAGAAATAACATCTCATTTTTGTTACCCACATGAAGCTTTTCTCCCCCCCCCTTCTGCGTAAGCAATTACACCTAAGTCTGTTTTTACACGGTCCTTTTGTACACGGTTTTGATATAACACGGTTTGAAAATTGAATATTTTTAATTTTTTTACACGATTTTATTCCATTTAGCACGATTTGAAATTTTATGTACTTAAATTTTTTTTGTCAAATTTAATTTTTGCGAAGTATGTTCATATCACAAAAAAGTATTTATGAAAGAAAAAAGTCTGAAACCATCGATAGTTTGCGAACACTAGGTTAAAGATTTAAGTGAATTCCCCTTTAGCGCGTACAAATAAGTAGGGGAATTCCCTTAAGTGCATACAATAAAATTTACTGGTCAGAGCAATTGAAACGTGTTAATATTTTGTCAACTGTCAATGCAATAAGACGTGTTTGGAAAAGAAATTTTTTGCAGGCAAATTTGATTTTCCATTAAATTTAATTTTAACGCATTAAGATAAAAGGTAAGCCAAAAAATATTTTGTATTTATTCAGTTATTTACGAATAACTGATGACGACAGCAATTAAATTTATGTTGTTGTATTTATGATTATCACTTATTCTATTTTATTTTTTACCTTAAAAATTGAATAACCTATTCTTTTCGTTCACAACATAGTTTTTTAGTTCCTGAACTTGCCATACATTTAATTTATATTACTTTTAAGATTAGAGTGCATATCTTTTTTATCATTAATTACTATGCTTGTGAAAATAAGCATTATATATTTGATTTAATAAAATAAACATGAATTCTTGTTCTTAAAAATTCTTGTTTTTCACTAATTTTAATAGGTTTTAGAGATTAGGAACAAATCACCCATTTTTGTATAAGATCAATGTCTTT
>JAPDSC010071040.1:76697-95967 GCA_026290005.1 Latrodectus geometricus
TCAATGATAAATGGCGCTTAACAGCAAATGTTTGGAAACAAATTGCTAGATATGACGTCACAACTAATGTCGTCTATTGGTATTAATAAGAACAAGAAGAAAAGGAAACCTGGTGGTGGCGGTGCGCTCGAATGCGCATTTGCTCTGGCTTCCTTTGCCTCCCTTGATACCTTAACTGCTGATACACTATATCCAGGTCTGAATCATCTGAATCTGCGTTGGGATTGGCTAATTCTCCTATGGTATCCAGAAGCGGATTGGAGGGTGGATCCATTGCTAAAGGATCTGCTGCGTTTTCAGTCTGACCAGATTTGTTTTTGTCCAATGCTGAGGAAGGATTCGATGAAGCTGAAGACGGAGGAGGTGCGCAGGACTTCTGTACCTGTATCAAATATTTTAATGTTAAATATTCATTTTGTGCATTAAAACCTTGAAGGGTTCACGTGTTGTCAATATATGTGACTCATAAAACCATTTTTAATAATTTCACTTTGATATTTATAATTGTCCAATATATCATTGCATGCATCAATTTCGATTGTTAAATTTTAATTAAAACCACAAAATTCAATCTCTTGGGAACATTCAAGAAAATTCAAGCATTTAAAGAGTAACGGATACCAAATATTGTAAAATTAAGTTTTCAAAAAATTACAAATTTTTAACAGAATAGATATGGAAATATTTTCTGACAAGCAATTGTAAGAAATGTTATTTAGAGTCGTTTGAGAAGGAGAGAGTTTTCTTAGCCATCAATCAATTTGTTTTTAAGAGCTGATTTAATGAGGAATGAAATTCCACATATCACTCTTTTAAAATAAAATTTTTGATGTAAAACAACTTTTATACTAAGTTACACTGCTCAAAACAATTAAAGGATATTGTAAGTTTTATATAAAATAAAGATATAAGGGAAATTTTTTTTTTGCCGAAAATGGGAGAAGCCGAGAGAATCACAAAGGCGAATTTTTCTAATTTTCAAACTGTGGAGTATGTTAATTTTGAGTTCGACGTCAAAAACGTCGCTTCAGCGGCAGTGAATGATATTTGACTTTCAATTGAATAAAAGACAATGGAGACAAGGATGATCGGCATTCAATGAATGCTTTGTTTCGATGAGTCCGATGTCTCAGCGAAGTCATTTAACCGATTCAGAAACTTGGAGAGTTGTTGGTAGGTTAGAAGGGGGCCAAACTCAAGCCGAAGTAACGCAAGCCATTGGAGTGTCACAAAGTGGGATTTCCAGGATCTGGAACCATTTTTTGGAGACTGGAAGTGCAGGCCGAAAATCAGGTCAAGTCTTAGACGGGCAACAACGCCCAATGAAGATCGTTATTTAGCGTTAACGGCTCGGAGACACCGAAATATGAACGCTACTCTTTTCCAACTTTACTCGGCTACTGACACAACGGTTTCAACTCAGACTGTCCGAAATCGGCTCCGTGGTATATCGGTCCGTGGTATGCTCGCCGACCGATGGTATGTATTAAATTAACATCAAGGCATCGTCGCGGCCGCAGGGAGTGGGCAACAGAGCATGTGAACTGGAAAAGAAATGAATGGAGCAATGTTTTTTTCTGACGAGTCCCGTTTTTCTGTTCATCCTGATAATAGACGTATTTTCATCTGGAGGGACAGTGGCAGTAGGAATAATCCTATGTTCACGCACGGAAGTGTCAGATTTAGTGATGGGGGAGTGTTGGTGTATGGTGGCATCTCCATTGACGGGCGCACAGACCTCTATATCATTCGAGATGGATCTCTGACTGGTCGCCGATATAAAGATGAGATCCCTAGACCTATTGTAGTCCCTTACGCTGCAACAATCGGAGATGACTTCATTTTAATGGATGATAACTGTAGGCCACATCGTGTTAACCTGGTGGAGGATTTTCTTTTCGATGGAGGAATCGTACAAATGAAATGGCCAGCGTGTTCTCCAGACATGAATCCAATAGAGCATGTTTGGGACGTTCTAGGAAGACGAGTTGCTGGCCACAAACCACGCCCACAAACTCTCCAAGAACTGGAAAGAGCTCTTCTGAAAGAGTGGGAGAGAATACCCCAACTCGGTGATTAATAAATAGCCTCATTGACTCCCTGCCTCAAAGGTGTTCAACGTTGCTTGTCATCAGTCGAAACCATTCCCCCTATTGTGAAAAGGATTACTTTTGAAGAAAAAACACCTTTTCTTATTCTACTTTTCTCATATGCACAAATTGTGTTTTTTTTTTTTTTTTTTTTTTTTTTTTTTCCTTTTGTACACAAATATGCAATAAAATGCATTTTTTTCTGCCAAACACTTGTAATTTATTCTCATATAACCTACTATGTCTGACGACCATGTAACAATCAGTTAAAACGTTTCCCAGCCACAAGATCCATCTAAAACCACTGTAACCTTTAATTGTTTAGAGCAGTGTATATATATAGAATATAAAGAGTGCTTTTTAATCAAGTGAAAATAAAAAAAAAAAAAGCTCTTGATTGAAATAAATGTGAACACAATCCATGACTGAGGAAAGCACTTTGGCACATGTTTTTGGCAATTAGAAAATTTCGACAATTTTTATTTCGCAGTTTCTTTCTAAACAAGTAAATTAAATCTGATTAATTTCAAAAAACAAAGGTTAAAATGCATATTACGGACACAGCCTCATCAATAGACAAAATACTTTTCGTCAAGCGGAGGAGACGCAGTTATTGGAATTTCAATGACAACCCACACACAATGGGCGCCAATCTACTGTTTGAAAAGAATAACAACCATAAGAATTCGAAGATTTTCCAGAGTTCTAATATGCTAAGTTTAAATAAGAAAACAGCAATGATATTAAGAATCGGTTAAAAGTTTCTATTTAAAAATATTTCAGAATTAAAGTAGAAAGAAATAAAATAGCAAAAATAATAAAAAAATGAAAATTACATTTAATAACGTTTACTTAAAATGAAATAAAACGAAGAATTTCAGAATTAATAAATGAATATTTTTTATATATTTCATAAAATTTGGTTTTTTTACAAATCATTGGCACTTAAAAATACAAATTTTCAAATTTCGTAACAATTTTATACATTACGTCGAACATTTACACTAATGTTTAGAATTCAATTTAAGAGAAGATTATTGTTCAGACAAAAATATGGTTTCAAACAATTCCACAAACTTAACAATTTCTGCAATAACAATTAAATTAAAAAAAAAAAACAAAAACAAATCTGGAATAATTTGAAAAACAGAGCAATTCTGTAGTTTCATTTATTATTGAAAATTTAGATATTTAAAATACAATTCCTGCATAAAAAATAATTAGAATAAAATTCTTACTTTTTGTCTTCTTTTGTATTATCAAAATCGGCTAGCTGATAAATATCGATAACGGAACAATCTTTTACAGGACAAGGAGTATTTTTTCGCCATCTTAGCGAGGTAGAAATCAGCGATGCCCTACCTGCCAGCTTCATAATGTATCCATTTCAACGCAAGATATTCAGGTGAGCTCAAATTTTAAGAAAACACAACATCAAAAGCGAAATGAAAAATGACACAAATTTGGAGTTGTACAAATTGTTGAAGCGTGGTACCTACATTTGGCTGTAAATTGCTTTTGGTGAATTAATTTGGCGGTAATTTGGTGAAGGGATAAAAATCACCAAACTGTACCACATTTGTCAAATTTTACTTTTGGTGTGCTGTGTTTGTAATATGCATTTTAAACAAAACAAAAAAACATTAGGATTTTTTTTTTTAAAGAAATTTTTCTTAAATTATTCCCTCTTTACGACGAGCTAGTGGTAAATCGTAAAATCATTAAAGAGAGCTCGATGAGCATCAACTGTCCACCGAAAAGAGATTCGCACCTCAAAGAATGCCGGGCCTTTATGAAAATCGGAGGAAATTTTCGAGAAAAGTCTTGATTTGGAAAGGTGTAGCCAAAGCGCAGTGAAATAAAGTTTCATGTTGATGATCCACATGACTTCTGCTTCTTTTAAAGCTCTCATGAGTGAAAAAAAAATATACTTCAAAAGGTGAGATATTTGTTTATAAATAGAACTGGATGCAGGATTATAAGCAATGATCTCTGATTTACATTTGCACAACACCATGAGAAACCAGCAAATGGCGTGATTTTTGCAAAATTAAGAGCACAGTCTAGATTTGCATGCCATATTAATGGAATCGGAAAAATCAAATGAGTATAAATGGAAAAACAGGCGAAACGAAACCTTAAAGGAATATTCACTAAGAACCGAGGAGAAGTTTCGTTTTAAAGAAACATTTATCCAATTCTTAATGTATCTATACTTTCAGTACAATTGTTTTAGAAAGTGTTTTTCCCCATGAACATAATTTTTGAAATCATGAAAAATATTTTGAGTTAATATAAAATTTATGCATCATTTTGGAACAAAAATTTAAGAAATGTACACTATAATTCCTTGATAAATTAAGTACTCTTAACATTCCTGGTGGATTTCTTCCTTCATTTACCAGCAAACTGATTTTTTTTTTGTTTGGGGAATTCAAGTTGATGACAAGTCTCTCTAATTATTCTTTTAATTTATGATAATGTTGACAAAAATATTTTTAATTTATCATTTGAAAAATGAAAAAATATACAGGATGATCTTCTTTACAGTGACAGTATTTGGAGCTCCCTGTACCTGGATCTAATAGCCGAAATATCTCTAAACTTGGTATTTAGACTAATAGACTAATCAAGACATGGGAAAAAGGATTTCATGAAAAAAAAATCTGAGTTCCAAAAATCATCGCTAGAGCATTTTGAGGCGCTTTACAATATATAAAATGTTAGAAAAGAAAAATACTAACTCAAACAATCGTAGAGTTAAATTATTAATGTTTATTTCCTACATTAACTTCCCCAGTGAGGAATTAGACCACATTCTCAGCACCGTTCTCAGAAATAACAATAATAAAACGTAATTTTTTTCTGGTTCGAAATTCCCGAAGGGCTGCATATGCATTACATTGATTCATATAATACAGAAACGCACGTTCCGGTAACGTGAGAGGCATGGCTACTGGGGCTCGTTTACTTCAGCTGAGATTATTTGTCGGAGCTGTCTACTACTTGCTTTTACAGCCCCTATTACTGGCACCGTCATCGCACAGAATTTGCAATTTTCTTTGATACTTGTGTTCTATACTAATTCTCGTTATTTTAAACTTGCAGTGATGTCACACCATTGTAATGATGCCATCGAGTGTGTGCACTCAGTGGCTCATTAATTCTTCGCAATTCGACTAGTCTCGTGCTAGTTGACGCGAGCTTTGTAATCAGACGATTTTGTAAGACGATGTTCTAAAATTTGGTTTGACATTATCCACTGGAAAATAAACATTATTATTTGTCAGAAGTCTTAAATTCAATATATAAAAAAACACACGCAACACTGAAAATTCTACAAACTACAGCAGCGCCACAAAAGACCCTAGCGGTGATTTTTGGAACTAAAATTTTTTTAAGGAATTTTTTTCCCCGTGTTTTGATTTCTCTAAATACCAGGTTTGGTGTCATTTCGGCTATTAGATCGCACTACAGGGTGCTCAAAACACTGTCACTTTAAAAAAAGATCACCCTGTATATAATAGAAATATTTCAATTATTTGATTTAGAAAATACCGTATAATAATATAAGCTGATACTAAAATAGTTACCACTTTGGACCAAGACGGGACATAAAACTAGTTTATTGTTTTTCCTGCATTATATGCAGGAAATTCATCTTTTTCTAAATTAAAATATGCATGGTTGTAAAGAAATTTTCCTAACAGTTTCTATGATTTTGTGCTTTTATTTCTAAATTCATAAAACACTCGTATAAGAAAGAATAAATCTGTTTTATTTGAATATAAAATGAATATAATGCACAAACTATTAAAGAACTCACTTTTGGTGGGGGTGAAGAAATTGGGATCGATCCCTTTTCCAGTGATGAAATTGTATTTTTTACAGGAGAAGCGGCATTCTTGGATGAATTCGATGTGACTAAAAAAGAAAAAGAGAATGAATATTAGTTAATTTTCTTATTGGAATAGAAAATCTAGTAATTTATTCAGTACATACTCAATATTTGATGGAAGATATAAAAATTTCAACATATTTATAATTTCCTCATCTATTATAGAAACTTCAGTAAAGTTAACCGTCCAAAACGTAACTCTGGCATAGGAAGGTTTAGTAGGAGTATCTTTATGAACTTAGCAAAATATATGGCAACCGTCGATAGAAAAATAAGTAATTTGATGTTTTTATGCTTACATTTATCAACAACAAACATTATTTTAAAAATTGTAAGTCTCCTATAGACGACATTAGTTGTGACGTCATATCCAGCAACTGTTTCCAAACATTTGCTGTTATGCGCCATTTATCATTGAAACTGCCATAGACTTCGGTGATAGATTTTTAAATTGTTATTTTTGAAATTGATATTCATTATTTAAGGATAACGTGTTTGCTAAAACTTTTAACCTTTTGTTTGCTTAATCTTTGATTCTCGCCAAATTGTAGTCATAGTCAATCACCAAGCTGGGCAAAATCCAATCGTATTCTGGTTGCAACAGAACAATTTATTGTTCTGTGCCAACAAAAATCACCAATAAAATCGATAGCCAAACAAAAATCTCCAAGTTTGTCAAGAAGGCACTCTTAAATACAATATTAAACAAATGTTTACATTGTATTTGTTTGGAAACAGTTGTGGATATGACGTCACACTAATGTCGTCAATTAATCTTTATCAAATGTTTTTGACCCCGTAAAAAAAAATAACACGTTCTGTGATACATGCCAAAACATTTTGCTTAAATGTTTCTTTCCAATAAAACGGTTTTATTTTTCTAATATTTTCTAATTTCCGAAATATAGATGTTTTTACAGTGAATAATCTATAAATATATACTTATATATAATATTGCAAAAGTTATTTTCGTATTTTCAACTTCGCAAATTCACAAATCAACAAAAAAGTTTTAACTGTTATCAGCACTTCCATATTTCTCTGCATCTAAGTGCTGGGTTTTACTGTTTGGGTGAAATCAGCAGCAATAAAGCAGATGATCCCCCAGAACTTAACCTGCTACACCCATAGACATCATTTCACTCGGAGGACATTGCGACTATGATCCCCTGAACATGAATCTAGGGAACATGACCGATCATTACGTAAGTCTGGATTCAAACGCACTACCTTAGGATAACGAGAACGAATATCTCAATCAACCAATAGGTTTCAACAATCATATAAATGCTTTTGTCTCCCTATCGAATACAATTCCAGCTTTAAACACAGAACTACGTTCAGTGTTCCACTCATTCATTCCTGGTAGAGGTACGGAAAGTATGCTGCTGAAACAACAATAACGCATTTAAATGGTAAATATAATGCAAGAAAATATTAGAAAGATGATACAGATTAGATATGCCGTCGAATTCGTTTTAAAGACATGATGGTGAAAACTGGGAATGGAATTGAGCCAGAGTTTCGATACATTCTTTATACAAAGAAATTTGATGAAAATTCAAATGTAATGAGCTGATTTTCTAATAACCTCGGAGGAATAAAATGATGAAGGCCTCAACACATTTCAAAAGAAATCGCCAATCGATTAAATAATACAAAACATATCTAGAATCTGCTTTCATTAAAAATTCACTTTCCAACATGCAAAACAAAATTTACTTAATCTGAGAAGTTTTGAACTGGTATTTGCAAATGCAAGACAGAATGTATATTAAAAGTAATTCGATTGAATAAAATTGCCATCTCTTCTGATGTAGAGAAAGTTTTTCTGCAGGTATCCTTGCCCGAAAAGGACCGAAATGCAGTGCGTTTTTTGTGGTTTGAAGAAGCAAATGGAAAACGTAATCTTCAAATTTACAGATTTAAGCGCGTTCTTTTCGGAGTAAATGTCAGTCCATTTCTATTGTCTGCTACTATCAAAAAACATTTAAGCCAATTTAAAAATAAGTATCCAGTCACTGTAGAGTTGTTGGACACAAGTATCTACGTTGATGATTTTCTGTCTGGTGAAGACAACTTAAATGATGTTCTTGTAATCTCTCGTGAATCTAAAGCTATAATGTCTGAAGCCAATATGAACTTGAGGAAATGGATCACTAATGATCATGAATTGATGGAACAATGGAAACAAGAAGAATTTGACATACAATCTCCTCAGAAATCTATTAGTTTGGCATCAAATTCTACAAAAGTTCTCGGCTTGGTTTGGGACACAACCGAAGATTGCTTAATCTTTGACATCCAAAGTTTGATAAATACTTCATCAGACCGAAAGGACACTAAACGCTTCCTTTTACAAGCCATTGGAAAAATCTTCGACCCATTGGCGTTGCTAACTCCATTTACAATGAGAATAAAGTGTCTGATACAAGAACTCTGGCTTCAGAAAATCCCATGGGATGAACAATTACCCCCTGATATTCAAAAAGAATGGCTTCAATAGTGCAATGAGCTGCCAAAATTGGCACAATTAAAATTTCCAAGACTAGCAATACTCTCTATTACAGATTCAACTGTGATTGAAATACACACTTTCTGCGATGCCAGCAAAAAGGCATATGGTGCTGCCGTCTATCTGCGAGTAATAAATGGAAATGAAATTCAAGTGAATCCAGTGATCTCAAAGAGTAGAGTTACTCCTCTAAAGGAAATTTCTCTGCCTCGACTCGAACTTCTCGGAGCTTTGTTGGCATCTCGATTAATATATTCCGTCAAAAAAATTATAGACCATAAGGTTACATCCAACGTTTATTTCTGGACTGACTCGAAAATAACCTTATATTGGATCAAGAGTTCAACCAAACGCTGGAAACAATTTATTGCGAACCATGTAAAGGAGATAAAATCTTTGACTAAAATCCATTCTTGGTTCTACTGCCCTGGAAAGGAAAATATTTCCGCTGATGCTATATCAGGAGGAACCAATGCTGATACTCTCGTCAACTGTTTATTCTGGTGGAACGGCCCTACCTTCCTGACATATGCAAATCTTCCCTCTACAGATGAGAATCCTGTAGTACCAGAGGACGAATATATTTATGAAATGAAAAGAGACTATGTGCAAGAGACAGAACTAACTAGTGACTCAAGAATAAATCTATCCATTTCTCATTATTCCAGCTTATTGGAAACATTATTACAAATTAGCAATAAGTTTGTAAAAATTTTACATGTTTTAAGTTATCTTTTCAGGTTTTCCAACAATTGCAAGCAACCTGAGAATAAAGTAGGGGAATTTCTAACCTCTAACGAATTAATGCGTGCAGAAATGTTCTTAATCAAAGAAACTCAAAGGGTTGAACTTAGCGATGACTTTAAATGTCTCCTTAAAAATGCCACTGTTTCTACGTCAAGTAAGATAAAAAGTTTATCACCTTTTCTTGATAAAGAAGGTATAAGTCGAGTTGGAGGTAGGTTAACTAACTCATCCTTAAGTTATTGTAGCAAACATCTAATTTTGTTGCCCTCAAACTGTAGGTTAACAAAATTGATAGTTCAATACTATCATGAAAAATATTTACATTCTGGCGCTCAAACTTTGCCATTTCAACTGAGGCTAAAATATTGGCCTTTAAATGGTCGAAATGTGTGTAGAAAAATAACTCATGATTGTCTCACGTGTAGAGTCACGTGGCTCACGTCAGAATTAATCCAGATTTCACATTTTATTCAGTAGAAATAGATCTTTGCAGCCCCTTTTTTATTAAAAATAAAATCCAAAGAAAAGGTTCTTTAGCTAAAATTTTTATTTGTATATTTATTTGCTTAGTAACTAAAGCAATTCATTTGGAAATTGTATCATATCTTACTTCAGAGTCAATGATTGTACCACTTAAGCGCTTTATAGCAAGACGAGGAAAAGTTTCAAAAATATTTTCAGATAATACGACTAACTTCGTAGTCGCAAATAAAGAACTACGAGAATTTCATAACAAAATGCTTAAACAAAAACTTTTAACGATCTACTTAAAGTGAAATTTTATAATTTTATCATGATACTTCTTGTAATGTTAATTGTTTACTTTATGTACTATATTATGTTATTTTGCTAACTTACAAAATGTATAATTATTCGAAATTATGTTTGTAAAATTTATATTTAACTGTTATTTACTTATGTGAAAATATTAAATATTAACCATTTCAATGGCGGGCGGCATGTTCGCGCATGCGCGCACCTCACGTGATATTAATTTCAATAGGACAGAATAAGTTGTGATTTGAGGAGAACGGTTACGATTCTCGAGCGGGAATTATTCCCCATATCCTTTTTGTTGTTAATGTTTGTGTCTGAATAAAATAATTTAAAAAGATACTGGTCCGTCGTCTGTATTCCTATAATACAATGCTTACAAACTAATCATCTCTAAACTATAAATTACGGAACTAATTGCAAAAAATAAACATATTGCCTACGCAAACTAAGCTAGCGATGTCTTACAAATGGATGCTGTAAATATAAATATTTGCCACAATTTGTTGCAACAGACACCTGTTCTCAAAAGTAGATTTTCTTCGATTATTTTTACATTAGAGATAATGAACGGTGGAGAATACCCACATCTTTTTCTTGACACATAAAACTGTATATTAACTGCATGATTTGTTGCTGTTTCTTATCTTCAAAACCTTCAAACAATATTCATAAAATCATTGTCTATAAAGACCTTAATTTACTTAACTTAAATGAAAATTCGGAGCAAATGCCGTATAGCTCATTTTTGAGTTTCTTTTGGCGATTAAGAAAATGCTTCTAATGTATTTTCTAGTCCATGGTTTCTTTGTAAATACGTAAATTAAATCCGATTTATATAAAAATATCACTAAAATTATGAATTCACTCTAACTGCCTCATGAAATTTCTAAAAACCGTTAATCTGCGCTTTAGGTCCCCTACTCTGCCAACTTGGTGATAAATGCACCAAGCGCGGTAAACCGGACGTTTTTATACCCAATGAGCTCTTTATGGCAACCTCCGTAGGAAATAATTTGCGTTTCTTTGCGCATACTCATTAATTGGTTTTTTTCTTTTAGCATTTTCATTGGTCGTTAATTAGTTTCAGTTTGAAAAATCGGTCATTTTCATTGGTTGCTGATTAGTTAAAAATCGTATTCCATTATCGCCATGGCAACAGCGTTTTCGAAAACCCGCCAAGTACGGGACCCACAGCACACTTTCGCCAAATTGGCAGAGTAGGGGACCTAAAGCGCATTTTCACCCTAAAAACATTAAAACACAGTATTCTAAACTCTTCCGCAATGGCGTTAATGTTGGGAAAATGGAATGTTGTAGATTATCCTTAGTATTCATTGTCTTTTTGCTGCAACATGCAATCCAGGTTGCCAGAAAAACGTCAAACTCCGTAAAAGAATCCACTAACTTCAATAACGCCTCAAAATTATTAAGCAAGTTATTAGATTAAAATTATAAGCTGTAATATATTTCTATTCTTTTCAATGGAAATTTTTTTTTATTTGATTTAAAGACGAGTATATGTGCATACATATAGTTTGTATTTTAAAATTGAATAGTAGCTGTTTTTCCATTCCAGAATGCCGCCATAAATTTCAAAATATATATTCATTTGAAGTAAAATAAAAATTTTTTTCATTAAAAAAATATATATAAAGCAATTAGAAAAGAAGACAGAAGAATTCAATCTGGAATACGGTAATGTGTGTTCAATCCGCAGCGATGTCAGTGGTATTAAAAGAAGCTCCATTACCATCAGTCACTTCTTCAATGCATCAATTTCTATTCCTTTTAATTTTATTCGAACTGGAAGGCAGGACGGCAAAATAAGACCCGCGGCTACCAGATTCCTTGGTATTATTGATAGCTTCAAATCGTATGTTGCCTGGCATAAAAGGACATTACTCGAAAACTTGCAGTAGCGATCTGAAAC
The DNA here is from genome assembly GCA_026290005.1 of Latrodectus geometricus. Taxonomy (NCBI): domain Eukaryota; kingdom Metazoa; phylum Arthropoda; class Arachnida; order Araneae; family Theridiidae; genus Latrodectus; species Latrodectus geometricus. Next base: position 88,655 of record JAPDSC010071040.1, read on the forward strand.
TATTTTCCTTGGTAATAAAACAAAGGATCCATAAGCTTTATTTGTGTACTCTTGCAAATCTTTTTTTTTATTTTTAATATCGTAATAAATAAGCAGGATGGTTCACTAGATAAGAAGGCAATTCTTCTAGATCTGTCAAACGAAGAGAAATTTACGTGTTTTCGAAGCTGAAATTTTCATTACATTAATTGCGCTGTAACTGTGCCTGTAAGAAACGGACGAAATATGCATAGGGTTTAATCGAAGATTGTGCATTTGCATTTTATAATTATAGGCTTCAACCATCACCAACCTGCAGAAGAAGTTATCGGAAAGTGCTTATTATTTACAACCTAGATAAACTGCAGATCCCTTGCTAGCAATTTTCTTGACATGTTAATGCGTGTGAGAGAGGATAATTATTTTATTTTCGACTTTTCAGTTTAAAATAAAAAAATGAATAATAAATCTAAACGTTAAGATTAAAAAAATAAATAACACTAATTCCTCTTTAATAATTGCATTTCTATTTTAAAGAAATGCTCATTACATATTTATGATAGCAATTTCTAGACAAATTTTATTCTCAGAAAAAGGAGAAGAAGGTATTTCAATTCTTTAAGGGTTTCGAAAAGTATTCACGAAATTGTAAATTAAAACACACCCCTCTTTTATGCAATTTTAAATATATCTTTCTCAAAAATGTTAAAAAAAATTGCGATTGATTAAAAATATCATTTTTTTATTTATATTTTTAATTACTTTTTTCATATTATGAGAAATTTTACTTAAAAACTATCAAGACAACAAATATTACCAAAGTGAAATGCCGTTTAAAATCGTATTACTACTAAACTTGAACATCAATTAGAACTTCTTAGATTTACAAAAAAAGAACAATAAGATATAAATAATTATTAAGAAATGGTTATTTTAAATATTAATGATTGAAAATATTGAAATTTTTATTTTAATATAAAATGCTTTTTAATAGATTTTTTGATTGATATGAAAAGAAAAAAAATGTAGCATCTATATATACTATTTAGGTAAAAATTTTAGAACTGTTGACACTCACATAAATTATAAAATTTAAAAAGCCACAATAAATACTGTTGTACGATAGACAAACATATTACGAATCAAACATATAACGAAAAATATGTAAGAATTTGTGGAAATGCCTCATGTTCCTGATTAATTTCTTGCTTTCTTGTGTTATCTTTAAATTTGTGAAATTATAGTCCAAAAAATATTCGTTTATGTTCTGTTAAAATAGTTGTTTTCTTAGTTGAAAAATAAGTTTGAGATGTAAAACCGCTTGGCGATATTTTTAGCGGCAAAGCATAAGTCCATTTTATTGAAGTTTCCATTCGATAGAACAAATAGAAGACGAATATAAGTTTACTATAAGAATGATCTGGAAATTTATTTAAATATCGAAAAGCTATAAATATCAGCCTCATCCAAGGAGACTGAATCAATTGGAAGAGAAGCAAGGAGGTGATCAATATTCTGAATAATAAGTTCTGAAAGTTGCTGTGTTTTTCTATTCTGTACCATAGAAATTGTAGAAGTTTTTTAGCTAAGTAAAAGTTTCAGGCTGAAGTAATTGTTGACACTGTGACTAAAAGAGCAACCTATATTGTTTATGCGCCCAACCAAAGACCAATAAGATTCCACGCATGTTCATCTGGCGAGAAACTAGCCGATTAAGCAGACCTAGAAAGAAACAGTATATGCTCTGCTGAGAACAAGTTTTGGACATTCTTTGCACCGTGTGAACAGATATTATTTTGTTACTTAGGAAAGTAGTGTTCATTAGCATAGCATTAAACATGAATTCAGGATTATATTTCCATGAATTAAAGAGGGATTTGTCAGAATGATGGCCATTGACATGGTAGTCTCTATATCCATGAGCTCACTGCTGATTTGTCAATGGTTTTCCATGAATTCTTTAATGTAATTTGAAATACAGTACACAAAGGTGAATTGACTGCACCAATGGATTTGTCTTAATGAATTACTTTCTGCCCATTAACATGGTAGGTTTTACTCACTGCTGATTTGGACTGCGATAATTCAGTACTGATTATTATCCATGACAGGTGGACTCGGTGTCATAAGTTTGATACGCCTTTTATGCGTGTGTCTGTTACAGCCCTTGTAGATACGGCCCATTTCCTTTGCGAAGTCTTCCCGAATGCTTAGACTGCTTAAGTAAGTGAAGTTTTCTTCGAATTCGTCCATCCGCTATTAATAGCAGTCTAAAATACACGTTTTCAATTTGCATTAAAAAATATGAAATCCTGATTAGGAATAGAATATGAAATGCAGACCACAAATAGGGTCTTATACTGTTATATCATACACTATCAGACCCTATTTCTTATAATGTATGATATAACAGCATAGAGATATATACACTACTGGCCATTAAAATTGCTACACCAAAAAGGCGACATGCTACAGACGTGAAATTTATACGAAAGGAAGAAGGTGCTGTGATATGCAAACGATTAGCTTTTCAGCGAATTCAGACAAAGCAGGCGCCAGTGGCGACTCCTACATTGTGTTTAAATGAGGAAATTGTTCAGCTGGTTCCTCATACACAAATTGCATTTGAACGTTGTTGCCTGGTGAAAAGTTGTTGTGATGCCTCGTGTAAGAAGGAGAAATGCGTACCAACACGTTTCTGACTTTGATAAAGGTCGAATTGTAGCGTACCGGGATTGCGGTTTATCTTATCGCAGTATTGCTGCTCGCGTCGGTCGAGATCCAATGACTGTTAGCAGAATATGGAATCGATGGGTTCAGGACGGTAATACGGAACACCATGCGGGATCTCAACGGCCACCTATCACTAGCAGCCGAGAAGACAGGCATATTATCCGCATGGCCGTAATGGATCGTGCAAATATGTCACGAGCCATGAGTCAAGAAACGGGGTCGTTTGGAAGACAATAAGTGTCTGCACGAACAGTTCGACGACGTTTGCAGCAGCATGGACTCTCAGCTCTGAGAAAATGGCTGCGGCTTTCCTTGACGCTGCGTCATAGACAAGAGTGCCTTCAATGGTGTGATCAACGACGAACCTGGGTGCACGAATGGCGAGACGTTATCTTTTCAGATGAATCCAGGTTCTGTGTACAGCATCATGATGGTCGCATCCGTGTTTGGCGGCATCGTGGTGAACGCACACTGGCAGCGTGCATCTGTCATCGTCATACTGGCCCATCACCTGGCGTGATGGTATGGGGTGCCATTGGATACACGTGTCGGTCACCTCTTGTTCGCATTGACGGTGCTTTGAACAGTGCATGTTACATTTCTGGTGTGTAACGACCCGTGGCTCTACCCTTTATTCGAGCCCTGGGAAACCCTACGTTTCAGCAGGATAATGCCCGACCGCATGTGGCCGGTATTGTACGGACCTTCCTAGATACGGAACACATTCGGCTGTTGCCCTGTTTAGCACGTTCTGCAGATCTTTCACCAGTAGAAAACGTCTGGTCAATGGTTGCCGAGCGACTGGCTCGTCACCATACGTCAGTCACTACGGTTGATGAACTGTGGCATCGTGTTGGAGCTGCATGGGCATCTGTACCTGTACATGCAATCCAATCTCTGTTTGACTCAATGCCCAGGAGTATAACTGCTGTTATGACTGCCAAAGGTGGTTGTTCTGGGTACTGATTTCTCAAGATATATCCAGCCAAATTTTTTGAAAATTTAATCACTTGTTACTTCTAGTATAATATATTTGTCCAATAAATATCATTTTGTTATCTGCATTTCTTCCTGGTGTAGCAATTTTAATGGCTAGTTGTGTACTTTTTCAGAAGCACTCGAACCTCTAAACAATTATATTTTCATTTTGCTAAAATGCAAAGAAGTTATATCTCATTTCAGAGAATAATTATGCGCGATTTCAACATAGATTATTTTTATTCAAGATTAAAGCTGTTTTTCACTTCTGACGGAAGGAAAATTTCAATAAAATACAGAACCTCAGCGAAACGTAACCTACCTGTAGTGACTGGGGTAGTAGTCACTGGGGGTGAAGGACTAGTTAGAGTGACCGGAGTCTTGCATTTTGTGGGTCCCACTGAAGCTCCTTTTAGTCTGTCGCCAACCACCACGTGCTTCAAGGGTTGATTGCTTGAGGTAGTCATGCTCTGATGGCCAAATATCTCTTCGAACACTGAGTACATATGCCACATTTGATGGGTTACATCATCGCCTTGAAGAATGAGTTCCACCTGCAAAACAGGAAACCATTTATTCACCATAAATTGCAGGGAAATACCGCAGAGAACAAAGAGGAATTCGGGGACCTTAACGAAAAGCTCTCCAACATATTGTATCCTGATTTGAGAGGAGAAATCATTGGTTCGCATGGTGAATATTGGCAAAGATGGATAACTCTCAAACTGCTTAGACAGCACAAATTTTAATTTCTTTTATGTGAGTACTTTTAACTATGAGTATGTGGTGTTGTGTATTTGTATGCAATGTATTTATTTGTCTTAAATGTAATAAATAATTAGCATTATTTCTATAAGCTTTCTATCTTAGCTTGCCTTCAAGAGTAACATAACCGCTTTAGAAATTACCATCAATGTTCTGATAAGGATAGTTGCAGATAAACAAGAACACATTTCTTTGTAAATGAGTAATAAACATATTCCAAATATAAGTTGGGTTCCAAAATAAGCATATTTCAAATATAAATGATCCTTATAGCAATGGCAGTCGCACCGTAAAAATAAACAAATTTTTAAGAATTATACGTAACTGATTGTAAGTCTCTATAATTATAATAATAATTTTTAGCGATATCTATCTGGAAGTAAATATATCATATACTATTAAAAAGTTATAATTTCAATGGGGAACTATAATATTTAAATCAGCGTTTTCCAACCTTTTTTGGCCAAGGCACACTTGTCGCGGGGAAAAAAATCACGAGGCACACCACCATTAGAAAATGTTAAAAAATTAACTCTGTGCCTATATTGACTATAATAAAGTAATTCTCTTGAATAGGAATCAAATAAGCACAAAGAAAGTATTTTATAATTACTTTATTATGAAATATTAAGTAAACAGAATAGTGAAAAATTATAAAATACTTTCAGTGCGAAACCTGGGCCTGTTTGGCTGAACACAAAGCTGATATTCTGGCTGGAATCAAAGAATGACACACACGTAGCTCTTCGTCAGCAGTTCTATGTCTCTCTCTGTATTTGGTTTTCATAGCAATCATGCTTGAAAAGCTAATCTCACACAGATATGTAGTGGAAAAAGGGGGCAATGTCAAAATAGCTTTGTTTGCCAGAAGGGGGAACTCCTTGTTAGTATCCAACCAAAAACTATCCAAAGGTAGATCAGCAAATCTTAGCTTGCAACCACGATTTTGTCTCAGTTCAATTAGTTTCTCCTGCTCTTGTAAAGTCATTTCCTTTCCAACAACTGATGCTGAGCTATAAGGGTCCCTAACCCAGTCAAGGCATTCAGTGGAGACTGAAGAGACTTTGCTCCCATTTCCTCACACAAAGCTGCGACTTTTCATGGGTCATGACTTTACCATGCGCACAACATCATCCAACACATGAACTAAGGCTGATGGCAAAGTCTTGGCTACGAGGGCCTCACGGCACACTGGTGTGCCGCGGAACAGCGGTTGGGAACCGCTGATTTAAATAATACAAGTTTAGATGAAAATAAATTTAATATAATTTTTAAGGAAAATTAATATAATTTATAAAAAGCTGTTTAAAGCTAAAAAAAAAAAAATAGTTTTAAACATGAAAAGTTTACTTTATAAGAGTATGTAAAGTTTCTGAATTTTCAGCGATTATTGGACGTAAGAATCAGCTTTCTGAGAAAGTATGCTAATTTGAAATTATTTTTAGCTGTGCTTTCTCTATGGAATTTTCATTCCAAATTTTTTTCGAACTAAAATCTTTAGTAACGACAATTTTAAAATCACCAAATGAAGATTTTGAAATATGACGAGAATATCAAAACCAGACAACAACGAGTGAGAAAGTTAGCAATTAAACAATCGCTAACAAATTAAAATCGTCGCATGTATCAACCAATCATGATTAAAATTTTGGTTTGATTTGTTTACCGCTACAATTTCAAGCAGGATTACCAACCTGATTAATTAGTTAATGTTGAAAATCCAGAGATTCAAGCATTTTATCAATACAGTACCGTTGCAATAAATTTGATTCCGATAATTTGTTCAATTTGTGTGTATATGGATTCATTTTATGCACTAAATATACTATACAATAACATTATAAAAATTCTCTGAGCTGTAATAATACTTTGAACATTTTGATTCCGTGAATGAAAGTTTTTTAACCCTTCTTTGCATAATGGTGGAAATTTCCATCATAACCTATAATGCCCAAAAATTTTATAAAAGAACAAGTTCACTTTAAATGGATCGTGTTTGGATACCTTTTTAATGTCCATTGCATAAAAAGAAACATAGCTGTTAAAAATAAACAAGTGTCATTATCAGTGCTTAAAGTTGTCTCATTCTGCTGTTTGTTGTAGTTGCAAAAAACGTATGATTTCGTTTATAATTTTGTTTTATTATATTAGAGTTTCTATTGCTAAAAAATTGAAAATGAGTGGAAGAACACGTGTTTCATGTTATTTTCCTCTTTTATTTCTATTTAGTACTAAGCTAATGACCTAACTTTGGATGATGATGGAAATTTTTAGCATATTGTTTTTTGCTAAATTTATACTATAAATAATGAAGATATAAATAATTGGATTTATTTCACCAATAAAGAAAAAATCATGCAAAGAAGGGTTAAATATATAATTTCATTCGATAGCTTATGGATTCAATGACTCTAATTCTGGATGATAGTGAGTTAAAACATTGAAAATTTTAAAGAAAAATAATTTATGTCGCTTAAAAAATTCTAATGATTTCGAATTAAAATTTTTCACTTACTGATTAAGCTAATTATACTTAACTCTTCCTTATCAAATAGTGAAGGAATGTGTGTCAGATAAATAATTGGGAGATTAGTTGTTTTGAGACTTCTGTGTCAATTTCTTCCGCATCGCACCAGAGTTAAAAATTTCTATCTCAAGCTTTGTTGTAGCCTGCCATATGCGATACGCTTCTGCGTTTGGGTCTATATGACACTTAGATAATCGTAACGTGACGTACGAGAAGGATTTTTCGACTTGTCAGAAACGAAGGTTTGCAAAAAAGAGACCTATACCCTATAACCTATTGTTCTATAACCTATTGTTCTTAAAATTACCGTCCGATAGACCGGAATTTTCGG
>JAPDSC010071049.1:910-32088 GCA_026290005.1 Latrodectus geometricus
TATATATATATATTGAGAGAGAGAACAGACAGTGAAGCATTAGCTTATACTGTGAGATTAATGGAGCTTTAGTTCCTCAAATACAGCTAACCCTTTTTAATTTTAAATTATGGCATCGATTCTTGATTTCTTTCTCTCTCTCTCTCTCTCTAGGACTTTTCTTATTCAAATTTCTTCTCTTAACCAGAGGAAGAAAAGTATCTGAGATTATTCAACCATAGTTTCTGATTGTGTGTGAAAATCAAAATTGATCGATTCCTAAAATAACTGATATTTTGTAGCCCTAATCCTACAGGTTCATGGAAAAATTCAAATTATTCCTAAAAGTTGACTGTAGCCATCAATGCTTGATTTGATGTTACTCATACAGAGCGCATAGGATTACAATGACCTTCCTTTGTAATCGGGATGTAAAGTATACATGTCTTTTAATAAAGCGTCAAATTATGCAATGGAAGCACTTTATTGCCAAATATTGTATGAACAGAATAATCCTTTAAATGCCAAATTAGTCTCACAGACATAAAATTGACTGTAGTATGTGATTAATTACCGAGATAAGCAATATAAAAAGAAACTTTCTTCCCTACTAATCCATCTTATTCTCGTTTCAGTCTCAATGACAAAAAAATCTTCTCGCCTCAACATTTTTCTTAAAAAATTCTTGGCTGCCAAACAAAACTACCAAGACATTTTTTTTTATTTAAAGACTGTAAAGAAGAATACCACGCGTTGCCAGAGCATGTTCTAGAAGTCAAACCAAACCGGAAAAAAATTGGCACTGATTTTGTGTATTTTAATAAGATTTTCTCACTGATAATGGCGCCAAAAAATCACTGCTTTCCCGCATTTTTCCGTCAGCTGTGCGTCAGCATGGTGAAATAAAATAAAAGCTTTCTCTGAAATGTCAAATGGTTCGCGTATGTCAACGCAGTTATGTTCTTTATGGCATGGTAGCAAACACGTTCCAAGTTAAATCTGTTCAAATATACTTATTTTATAAGTAAATATTTTGAAAAAATCCCGTTAGGTAGTTTTAACAGAACATTCTAGAAATGTGTTAAATTTAGAGATGAAATGTGAATCTTCTAAATTCTAGTAAATCTCAACTCTCATATTAAGCGAAGATGTCTTCTTAAGTGATTGACTTAAAAAAACATACCATATTTACTTAATACTAAAAAATTAAATAAAAGTTAAACTAAAAAACTGCGTTTCAATTGAAATTGTATTTCTAATTGAAAAATAAAATACGTTAAAATCAAATGAAGCGTAAAAACACATTTTTCTAAAATTCTTGTTAAATATATTGAAAAGAATAAGTAAAAATTGCAAAACGTAAATATAATTATTACTCTTCTATAAAAAGAGACTATATTCAAATTATAGTTTTTTATAGAATTAGAGAATTAGTTAAATTTCAACGTATTTAGGCTTTAAAATTGATATTTATATACCTAAAATTGTTAACTTTAGTAGATTAAACCTTCTTTCTAAAGCCGTGGAAAGTATACATCTCACCAACTTCATTAATTTATAAATGTCAAAATGACTTACAATAAACTGATGTTGGTAACTATATACCAACTTCACAAAAATGTTATCGCTTGTGCTCTATTAAAGCACATAAGAAAATAACAAGATACCTTTGTACAGCTTTCCCACTATGTATTGATCCTATTTTTTTTTAAATTACATGGAAAGTAATAGGTAAAAATTTTTAATACAAAAAATGTATTTAATTCATAATTCCTTTTGTGTTTGCAAATTATATTAGTAATGTATTGCGAAATAAAAAGAAATGCTACACGAAAGATGCTGTACCTTTGCATATCTTTCAATGGGCGATGAGAAATATAATTTTCACCGAACAAAAATAGTATTATAAATTAATAAAAAAATAGATAATAATCTAAGTGATTTTCCTTTTATATCTTTTTTTTTTATCTTACTCCCAAAATTACTTTAATATTACTAGAAAAAAATGGCCCTTTAAAGGGTTAAATGGTTACATAATTTTTTTTAAATTTTTTGTTAAATATATATATAAAATTATAAAAACGTAACGAACATTACTTCAACTGCTCAGTTTGTGTAATACCTAAGAGTAACGGAAGAAAACTTTTGAGAGGAGTTCAATGGAAGATAAAATAAATACCGATATTTTATTCTCCATCATAAATTTTTGTTCTACATGTAGTTTTCATATTAACTGACTAAACAGTCTCGCAAATAATGTTGTTTAAACTGTATTAGGAATTCAAAGTAATATGATAAAGTTACTGAAATGATATTTGGATAATTGAAGGAAAATTGAATAGGTTTCTGCTACCTTATTCACTAGAAGTAACTGCAAAAGAACTGAGATTTAATCATACAACATAACTAGTAAGTAAATTAATCACTTGTGTTCCCTTCTCATGGTTTGAATCACCGACAGTTTAAAAAAATATGAAAATACCATATATATAAATATATATATATATCGGTAAGCTTTCGACAACCAAGCCATTTCAACAAGTGTCCCTCCTATAATAAAAATTGTATACCCTTATGTTATACTAACGCAAACGATGCAGCCATTCATTATAGAAATAAAATTATTTAAACTGATTTATTAAAACAGAATCCAGTCCCAATTTACTTTTCAGCGAAACATTTCATAGAATAATTCATTATATTTTCATTTTATTTGTATCATGTGAGTTTATTTCCAGAAATTTGAAACTAAAAAGTTACTTTGATACTTTTCACCATACAACACCTTCAATGCGTACTTTGAAATTTCCACAAAATGTATTAAAACAGATTTTTAGAAGTCTTATTATGTTACCTAAATAATTGTATGACATTTTTTCCATTTTGGGTATTTCAATGTACTAGATATGCTATTAGCTACTCAAAATTATTTATAGATTAACCGCAGACTGTGGTTAACTCACAATAGCTGAAAGTATTTGGACAACCCCCGCACATTTTGTTCCCGAGGGACTTTTTATAGATAGTGAGACATTAACATGTCTCACAAGAAAGGGAGATTGGCAGGGAACACAAGCTTTTATCCAGACATATGTACATGTAGAAAAGACAAAAAATACCCATCTCCGATTTCTAATCGTGGCTTGATTTGACCATGGTATCTTACACTCCGAAAAGCACAGTCACTTGAATGAAATGCAAGCATCTCAACAGCTAATACATATAATGCTTTATTTAATTGAATATGTCATTATTTTTATGTCTATCACTCTATAAAAATTAAATATATATTTTCTTATATAAACTGTAATTATCAACAATCTCAGGACTAAGCTTATCATTTATTTTCAAACCGAAGTATATTCCTTAAGTACCTATATTTCTTAAGTACTTAAACAATGTATATTCCTTAAGTACCAAAATACTTAAGTACCTATGTTTTGAGCTATGTTCAAAAGATTCATAAATGATCACGAAAGTTAAAACGTGCATGGGAACAATCTCAGAAGCTATGATTAGATATAAATTGTAAGTTTCTGTTTGATTTCGTTTTCATGACATAATCAATAAAGAAAAATATCTGGTTTTTCCCACTGACACTTCAGATATCCTAGTTACTATCATTGCTGTCACAACAGACGAACAGTTATCCGTATCTATGTACTCTAAAAAATGTAATCGAGTATTTGATTACCTGTGAATATAAACCCCGATGACTTAAAAATGAAAATTCGTATGCAATATTTCATTACTTCTACTGGTAAATAAGATATTGACCTCAAACAATGAACAATTGGAACACAATAACGTGAGCATTTGATAATGATTTAACAGATGGAAAGTTATCCTTTTTTTAAAAGTGTCTATATTTGGTGATAAAAATATTTTATCATCAACTTCAGAAATATTAGTTACGTTGCAGAGTTGCTATAAAAGAAAAATCTAGAAGAAAATGTAAATATAGTGAAGAATTAGAGCACAAAAGAAATCGTGTCACTTCATTAGTGAAGCTCATTAGGAACAAAATGAAGCAATTTCGTAATTACAGTTCAAGGACACTATCAATTCTTTATGTAACCTTAAAATGGTTCAATATCTCTCTTATTATCAAGTCTTTATTTAAATTTAAAATGAAGTATTCTACTTTTCAGCTATAAAATTAATATTTCTATCAAAAACACTTTTGTATCTTCATCCGATTTTTCACATAAGATAATTGTTATGACACAGCCATTCTAATTTAGTTCAATAAATTCATATATAATGGGCTAGATTATCAAATTCTGATTAGAGTTAACGATAAACTAACGAAATTAAGAGTACATTAACTAGTTCCAGTTTTCAGCAACAAATTTTTTTTTTTTTGCTATTTGATGATTTATGACCTAATTTTCTCTCATTCAAATCAGAAAAAATTCTTCAATCAAATGAAACATTTGTTTTTTTTTATAATTGTTATTAGAATTATTGTTATCCAAACATTCGTTGTATTGTTAAATTTCTATTTGATTATGTAATATGTTATTAAAAACTTTGGGTTATTGGACTGGTTTTCAATTAAAATTTTAGGATTAATAGCCATAATATAGCATTATCTAATCAATTAAATATATAGCCTACGTTAAATCTACTGGCCATAATAATAAAACTAATAATTAATCAGCAAATAAGTACCAAAACACAGTATAACGCTCATAGTTATCTTCTTAAATACCAGAATTGTCTCAGTGCACTGGTACAGTGAATTGTATCAAATTAGTACCGAATAACCTCGTCAGTATCAAAATAACTTTGAACAAACTTCATCAAAAGAAAAAAATGGCTCTCAAATTCTCTAAGATTAACAATTTTAACAATCAACTTTCTTCTGTATATGAGAAATTAAGTACATTGAAATAAAATTATATTACTATGGGCTTCCTGTGGCGGACATTTTTAAAAGAAAGAAAACTAATTTCAAATCTTTATCAATTGAAATAAAATCTGAATAACCTTCCCCTTCTGTCCCACATTCCACAAGCACCAAACATCTCCTGAACATCCTGGACTGTATGAATATTCCATAGGACGATATTTACAGTTTTTCCCACACTTCTCCCCACATGTCATCGATTTCCTTTCCCTCAACGGATTCCTTGATTTGATCTGACCCAAAAGAAGACCTCTTGGAGATAAGCAACAACAAAATCCAAATATTCAGGACTCAGTGAAATAATCAAACATTCTTAATACAAAATAAAAAATATCTTGCAATACTTAAAAGTTATATATTTATAAAAAAATAATAAAATCTATTTGGTACAGTGTTAAAAATCTTCATAGCAAATATTTTTACACTTTGGCATATATTTTAACTGTTGTGTCAAAGTAACTACAAATTATATAAAATAAATTCCTAGAAACATTTTAGAGGTAAGGTTTTCTATTGACAATTTCAATGATGATTTACAAAACATTAGAGATTTTTAAAATACATAGCTATATCAAATGATCTAATTTGCCCACATGAGGAAGATCGATCATACAATACAATAACCAAAACATGAAAGGCATGGCATAAGTAATACTCTCGCCAAGATATTATATAATATGAATCTTGAACTATTTCTAATATCTTTCAATAAATTTCTTCAAATCTACACTCATTTCTACAATACTCATATTGCATTTAAAAAAAAATCCAATCATGATTACTCATTGTTCGCGCGCGCGTGCGATCTCACTTTAATTACGTGAATATACTTTTTTCTGCACCAGGAAGCGTATCGAAATAAAAAAAAGTATTTCTACAAATTTAACTTTTTTGTCATGATTTTGAATAATTAACCTGCACAAATCAACAGATCACACATATTCAGTCATTAACTATAGGCTACAAAAAAATTATCTTTATCCAAAATTTATATATTTTGATACAGTCTGTACTTTCAGTACTATCTTTTGGCCAAACCATAAAACAAATAAATGCAGTTTAATTTACTTATTCGTTTCAAGTCACTTCTAATTAATTTCATATGCATCGCCGAATACTAGCCATTCACAATGAAAAACAAATTGTTAATAGTGAATACAGAGAATTTCACAAGAGCATCTGATATTCAGGGAAGTTGTAATCTCTTTTACTTTCTCACGGGTACATAATCCCAACCCCCCAAAATCAAGTTATAGCTCCAGGTATATAAATAATTACTTCTTCTGATTAAACATATACACAAATCAATTTTGGAAAAAATTCTAAAATCGTACTTCTCAATCTTAGCAGTAAATCACTCTTTATAATGAAAATCATGTTAAAAAAATTCAAAATAAATCATTTCCTTAATATCATCAAAAATCAGAAACAAAACTGGTTATATTTTATTAAAAATGTTGATAATAAACTTTAGTCAGAGAGAATAATTTAAAGCAAATGGATATTATATTTCCCATTATAGTTCAACATGAAAATAACATTCAGCAATTAGAAATACAAATTCGACTTAAATTAGTATCAGAGAAGTCTGCTCAATAAAACAATATTTCAATTCAGCTTGACGTTTTATAAAAATTGTCAAAATTATTAAATAAATTTCAATTAATCAAAATATTTGCTATATTCAACAATATCCTTTTATCATATACACTAATGATCTCAATTTTATAATCAATTTTATATCAGTAGTTACGATTTTATTCCAACAATTAATTTTTTTATAAGACAAGAACAATGAATTCTCTATAACTAATTGAGTAACAAAATTAATTGCAACATTACAACTTTTCTTGCAGTTTTAATTGCATCATTTAAACTTCCCTTGCAACACTACTTGCATCATTATATTGAAATCTGTACTACAAACATTTTTTTTTAATTTGAATTATTATCTCTCATTCCAGTTCACATTATAATTATTGAAGTTTTTTAGAATTCTAATGATTTATTCGTACTATAATGATTTATTTTTTCTAAAAGATATAGTACTAGAATGATTCATTTTTAGATTTTATTACTTCTATCTATTAAAAGGCTTTAAATTTATACACAGCAATATTTCAATGAGCGAAGTGTTTTTCGCTTTGAATATACTTTTTAATCAACAAAAAATTATTTAAACTTAATTAAATAGAAAAATAATATAATAATTAAGTGACCAAGTTATTCATCAAATCTCTCTCTTTCCCATGATAATAAAATTTCCTTAATAACATCTTATACACTCATCTTTTCTGTAACTATTTTATAAAATCAATTTGAATCAGCAGCATGCATTAACTGTATCACATAATTGTACTAATTTAATCACATGCATCAATTCACTAACTTTAAAGTTCAATATAATCAATAGAGAAAGATAAAATGAAATTGACGTCACTTTAACAAGTTTTTCGATAATCAAATTTTTTGATTGCGTGTCTTTCTTAATAAAATGTTGTTAAATAAACTATGTTAATTAGTTTCATAATTAATGAATTAAAATTATTTGTACGATATATATTAATACAGAAAAGAAATATCTTTCTAAATGGAATAATAAAAGTTTATAGTTAAACTATTTTGAAGTTGCACATTTTACATATTAAACTTTAATATTAAAAAAATAGTTTGCAAATTCTTTGTCCACATGTTTATTTTTATAAGTTCAACAATTCTTGTTAGTAATTATTTAATCAATAATTAAATTTTTTTCGTGTTTCAATTGAGAACAACGTTTATTCTGAAATTCTTTGCTTTTTCGTTAACAAAAATTGCATTCATTCTTTAACACATAAAAACGAAATTCTCCCTTTTTAGTCATAAATAACTCTACTTGTAGCAAATCTAAAATCATAAATTAACTGTTATAATATTCAGAATATATATTTCCAGAAAATATTTTTTTAATATAAATGAACAGTAGTAAAATTTCGTGATGGATGAATTTTCAGAAAATGTTTGAAATTTTTTATTTATTTGATCTAATAAATCCCTTCTTATAAGCTGTATAATCATTTAGTATCATAATTATTCCTATTCAAAATGGTCGTTTCTGAGAATACATTTATTTATAAGCAATTTGTTTTCGGAATGACGAATAGAGTAGAGATGATCAATTTGATCGAATAAATCTATTTTTATAAGTTATTTAACCATTTGTCATCATACTTATTCTTATTCAAAATGATCATTTTTGAAAATTCATTTATTGCAAGCAATTTGTTCTCGGAAAGAGTAGAATTGACTATTGAGATAATTCCACAGCATAAAAGTTTGTTATTCGTATTTATATTCCAAACACACTACACCTCATAATTTACTAATCTTAAATTGATGTTATTTGTAAATACTAAAAGCACGTATGAATAAGAACAAATGTTTTTGAACTTAACACAGTCTAACTTAGTCCCAGCATCTAATTTTTATTTTTAAAACAATTTTTACACCAAACCGAAGGCCTTAGTTTAAAGAATGACATTTTAAAATTTACAAATATAGTGATAGATGAATAGTTATCTTAAGTCCTCTTTATCGCGTTATATATTTTCCTATTTTAATTTTTTCCACTTTTAGTGACAGAAAGAAAATATTGTGTCCGATAAAAGAAAAATCGCGCGATAAACTAAAATTTTCTTTGCGTACTTCAAGTGTCGTACATACGCATGAGATAACATAGTACTTGTCTATCGCTAAAAAAAATAGAATATAAATATGATTACCTTGAATTCTCATCATTTCAAGGCTGAGGAAAAGTTCAAGGGTACCCTGTTCCTTCGAGTGTACTGATAATTACAAACGATGATTTATCGCTAATCGGAAGAAATTATAACTGCATGTCAAAAAAATAATGAGATATCAACGACTTAATACTGACTTCTTCACAAAGAGACTTAACGACCAATAATGAAGAATTACAAAAATATCGACAATTATATATGTTTTGATTCTTAAATTATCAACACTTCATGCTACATTACAGCTATTAGTGTGTGTACTTCTATTTTAATGGAACAAAAACAACACCGAGTTCTTTCCCGTGTTTTGTTGATTTTATTCGTTTTGCTGGCGATTATGAGATTATAAAAGAGTAATAAAACAAAGTGGCCAATTAAGCTTACACTGGCCTAAAGGCAGCATTTGCTTATAGAATCCATAAATATTCGAATATTTTATAAACATTGACAAAAATATAAGAATACAAGATTTTTTAAAAAGACTGGGTACATATAAAAACTTAATTTTATAGTAAGTACTTTATACAATATGATCACTAAGAAAACAGACTTGGTTATGCCTACTTTAAAAAATATTTATCTTCATAACTCCTAATATAAAAATGATTTAGGAATTAGTTTGAGTTTAAAAAATTCCTTTGTATTGTTTGGTGCATCGTGCAGTCTGATCCTCGCGAGTAATAACCTGGGTATTTGTCCACAGAGGAACATTTATCCTTAAAAATACGAATTTAAAAGCGAATTAAGAACCAGATTGAAAATTTAAGAAAATTAATTATTCTTAATTGCCTTTTGAAGTCTGATCACTAAAAGACACTATGTAAGAATTAGTTTATGAGCTTGCATTTTAAATTTTGAATATCATGAAAATTGTTCAGTCGCAATAAAAATTTCTTAGTTTGTAGTACAGTTTAAAAATTAAAATTCTTCTATTTGCAACTGTGAATAATATTTAAATTTACCACGTGCATTAAAATAAATGCACGTGGTACATGATTGTATTTGTAAAACGCTTATAACAATATTTTCTAAGCAATTCACGTGCACAAATATTGGTAAATTAATACCTATTTAAAACTTTCTTTGTTCTTTTCCTATTATTACAGCCCAGGATGAGCCTTGATTTGTTGAGCAGTGTCAACTTAAACTTTTATTTTCTTAACTTGAGATTTGCCCAGCTTTCTATTTTTTCAATAGTTAAATCCTTGGTTATATCAACTAACTTTTATTGAGTCTTCCTCTGGTTGGTACATCAAAAACATCTTTTATTCTAAACGAAGCGTGTATCAGGAGTTATAGCCCATAAAATGTAGGTTACACAAACTAGAGATTTTGCCACTTCTTGAGAGACTAAGTTCAATTATTTGATCTTTGTGTAACATGTTATCTGCCAAATAAATTTAATTGAGATATCTCTGGTGTTCCTTAATGTTATATTTTGATTGATCAACAAAACAATCAAAATGTAACGTTAAGAAACAACAGTATAAATGAAAACTTGAAAAAATATGCTATACAATATTTGCACTTTTATTTATTAAACTGTAGAACTTCGAGTATTCAGTTTAATGTGAATTGTAATATGAAAAATATTATTTTATTTTATGAACTTATGTTTATTTCAGCAGGCCATTACAAATTAAAAAATATCTAATGAATGATCACTATAATGTTCTCATTATAATATTCATCTTTTTGATAAATAATTTGAGATTCCTAAAATTTAAATACAAGTTTTCATTAATAAAATCTAAGTTAGATGCAGTAAATTGTATGAATATTATAAATTAAACTTAAAAAATATTACTTAAAATTAAACTTAAATAAGTAAGTATATGAAAAAAATAATGTATAATATTTTAATTATTTAAAAAATTTCATTTTTTATTAAATAAACTACGAACATATGCTCTTTTTTCAAAAGCTTAACAGCATGACAAAAGACAGTCTTATTTTTCATAAACTTTGCTTAGTAAAATTATAGTTTCGCCCAAGTAGTTAGCGAATTTGTGTGTGTTCTTTTAAAAAAATAGTTAAATAAATAAAATTAATTAAATAAAAATGAAATAAATTAATAAATTTTTTTCTTAGGGTGGTAACTGCGCGGAGGATATTATTTTAGAGAAACGACCACAAACCTGCTTTGCAACAGAGCAAATAAGGCTATTATGACGATGTCAAGGACCTTAATTCAAACTGGAAGACTTCGAACGGGGTCGCTCAATTGAAATACGTGAACTTGATCAAATTGAGCAATAAGTATCACCAATTCAAGAGTCACTCTTCTTTCATGGATGGAAGGGATATCTGATTTATTAGTGATCTCAGTGGTCACAGTCTGCATTTTATAAAAGCATACAATCAATCAAAGTTAATGAAAACTAAAAGTATGTTATGTGTGTTATTCCTTTCGTATAGCTCATCATATCACATATCTGTATAATGTCAAAACATAAATAAACTATATGATATTTTGTTAACGATAAAATATTTTCATCATACATGGTGATTCTAAATTGTGTTTATAAATTGATAGAGGTGATAGTACCTATCCAGTCAAATAATAATTACTATAGAACGTAGGGTAGAATTCCATTCTGAAAGGCAGAAAAGAGGAATTAAAATGCCATCCTGAACTTACATGTGATGGAAAACGAGCAAATGATATCGGAAGTTACACAATCAGATTTATCATTTAGTGAGAAACTCACAGCAAGTGCTTAAAATGCCGACCACGCGTTTCGTTGCACTGTTGAAACTAACGAAGCAAAGACTGGCGCGCTCTGTCGGAGGTTATAAAGTCCAGTGTTTAAGCATTAGCGAGGAGGTCAGGACAACAGTCCAAATTTCCAATACATCAAGAGAGATGCGTGGCATTCAAGAAGGAGGACTGTGACAGAAAAATGTACTAGGGATCCGTCGAGCTTATAACACTTGTCTCTTTGCATGAGGAGCAGAACTGTCTGCAATAAACAGGGGGACACTTGTTCCAAGAAGATACGGTTTAGCTGGGTCGGTCAAACGATGTCTTGCAAAATGTAAAGGCCTCCCAGATAACCACCATGGCTAATGGAAAAATTATGTTGCTGTTTATGAGGGATAAGACAATGGGGTTTGTTGTCAAACAAGACTTGTTGATTGCACATGTTGAAAATGGCTTCTGTGCTGAATGTTGTCTGATTATTATATAATGTTAATGCAAAAAAATCGTAGATCTTTATTCTTCATCACAAAGATTGTCTGTGAACAAAGATTGTCTTTTGTACACGTAGTAGAGATTGATGCGTTCCTCAAGTAAAATGCACTCCAGGCCACTGGTTGAGAAAAACCCATTTCCTTTTCCATTAAATAATAAATTTGATCTTGAAACTCTTTTGATCTCACTCATTCACGTTCCCACATTGTAAATTATAAGTTTAGAACTCTTAATTCCTCTTTTCTGCCTTTCAGAGCGATGCTTATTATCTATTTTTATGCGACTCTCTATTCTATGGTAAATATTGTTTGCCTGGATGGATTCTATCTTCCCTTTTAGTTGATAAAAATGTAATTTAAAATCACCCTGTACATCAATATCCATGGCTTTTATTTAACTAGAAATTAAAAATACGAAAATTTAAAAATTCACAATGGAAACACGGCTAATAAATCATATTTCATAAAAGGCTTCAGTATGCATTCATAAAATGACGTTATAAAGAAATGATAGCAATTTATGTCAATACACATTAAACAAATTTTAATTTTTCATTCTTAACACTAATTATCATTCGTTTTTTATTGAAACCATTCACGAGTTCGTACATTAAAGAATATTTTTTAGTTAGCAACATATTTATAAAATTACTAACTAGAACACTTAGAATATCAACAAAGAACATGATTCTTTTCATTTATTAAAAAATTGAAAACTGTGAATTCTTAATTTAATATTCATTAAAAATAAGAAAACTTGAATGCAAAAATGCAGTTACTTATATAATAATTTTCAATTCACCAAATTCATATTTTAAATATTAAGTAGAAATGTATCTTTTTTGAAGTATTAAAATTAGTTTCAATCTCTCTCTCTCTCTCTCTCTTACGGAAACATTTCCTTTTCACCACAGTTTTTACATTATTATATTTCATCTAATACTAGCTATATGAATAATTATAATTTTTTGCCCTTGTAATTTCACTTATCATCTTCACTTAATCATCATCACAGTTAATAATAGTAGTTCTGATATTATGCACTTAAAGACTTGAGACTTCTATTGAATCTGAAGCTGTAACCTGTGCATCAACCAATAGTTAACTCATTATATGAATTAACGCCAATGGTGTTGTGACGTCTCTGACCCAGATTTTCAAACATATTCCACATGAAAATAAAAAAATTATAATTTATTGCACAACATCAGAAGGAAATTTTATCTTTCGAGAGAAAAATATTCCAAACTTATTTCACTGATATTCAAATATTTTTTATCGACTGAACTCTCGTATTGGCTTAAACTTAATTGTTGGACACTATTTATTGCTTTACGTTGATGATCAGCTGAAAACTAATTAGCAAGATATATTTATAACACACACAACATAAAACTTTACAACATAAACAAAAATAAGACATAATAATTTCGTACGATTTTCTTACCTAAGCGTCTTTTTTTGTTTAAAATAGAAGGAATTCTCTCTCTGTTTTTCTTAATTGCATATCACCTTGATGATAATTTTTTAATTGGTTAGACAAGGAAACAAGACAGGTACTAGAACTCAGTAGGTTAGACAAGGTACTTGTGGTGTCATTTACTGCCTGATATGCACGTTTGAATTTAAATTTTTGTAATTAGTACATTACAGAATTTTCCTTAATAATTTTGATTTTAAAACTTTACTGGACAAAAGGGAACTCCATATTTTGTACAGACAATTAAAATAATTTATCTATATCTTCTTAGTTTTCCTTTAAACACAGTAAATGCTAAATAATATGGTAAATTTAATTAGCTAAATTTCTAATTTAATGGCAGTAAAATGGATAAACGAATCCATTTTATCAAAATTTAAAATTACATACATCATATTTCAATTTATAGCATAATTCCGTTGAGTGGGCAAACGTTAACAAATAATGGGCTAGTGCTCTAATATTGGCTATTTTCGTTGTGAATATCCCTTTATTTAAACTGATACAAAAATCTACACTGATGTATAAATATTAATAGAAAAGGAAGTTTTACCGAATTTTAATATTCCATGCTTCTTTTACATTGATGAATGTTATTTTAAAATTTAATTTAAAGTAAAGAGTATTGTATTTTGAAAACTTTATTTAACTATCACCAACTCATTCAAATCGATTTTACATTTATATGTTAAAAGAAAGGAATATTCGTTTATAATAGTAATGTTAGCTTTTACAATATTATTATTCCCTGATATAAATTATAGTTAGGTCTAATTATAATACGACATTTATATAATGACTTCACAAACGTTAGGGATAACATAATGAATAGTAATATACTGAATGATAGTGCAGCAAAAAATGATGTAATATTTTATACACATATAATATGATGAACATCACTTTTGAATTATGTTTTCCTTTAAATATAGACTACTCCAGTTGCATAAATTTCAAATGAATAATATCTATAACTTCCATGCATTTAAATAACTTTGAACTCTTTTGTAATTTTTAATACATTCTTATTTGATGACGGTTATATATCTATTTATGTATGTCGTAGTAGACTATTCCATTAGTTTGCCCATTTTGACAGACAATTCCTCTGACTCATCGTTAAAACACGACTCAAAAATGAAAAATTATAAATATGAATGAATTTGCAATCAAAAAGAATGAAATCACAAATTCTTTCAGTTCATATGTCTTTAATAAGATCATCAAAACAATTCTTCCAAACAAAACCCAAGTAAGCATAGCAATTCATTTTGTTTTGCAACTGGAAAACACGCTTTTCTTTCATTTCACTCAATGATTCTTCGCTTTTTTTTTCTCTTTGACGATACCCAAACAAAGACATCGTCATTGCTTCCCATCAATTAATAAGATAAACGAAGCGCATTTTTGGCATCTTTGGCATTCTAGTTGTTTCATTATGTCAATCTTAATCTCGCATCAAGTTAAGGAAGGACGATTTTCTCCACCGGATATTGACGAATTTATTTGCTTGTGCATGTGATATCGTTTGCTAAATAAAGCGTAAAAAAAATTTTTTATGAGAAGCGTTAGTGGCAACGTTAATGACTTAAACAAAAATTAAAAATGATGGATTTTCATACGTTATGTCAATTACAGTGTAATACCTTTTAAAGGATTGTGAATTAGATGTAAATAAACGACATGGAATGCATTATTATTCCAGATATAAATTGCAATAAAGTAAGCCATTTGTTGAAACAAGAAATGATGAGCAGTGTGAAAAAGAAAATGTAATTTCGAAATAAGATAAATGAGATTAGTGTCCTCGCAGTTCAATGCTTCAATGATTGTTAAAAGGAAGATTGATATAACTTAAAAACTTTTTATGATGATAAAGTTATAGAGGCAACACAAAATTTTATTTTGCATATTTAAATACAGTCAAATATATAATAGTGTAGAAATCAAAGGACTGTTATGATAATTGCATATTTTTAAATTTAATGTACCTAAAATAAGAAAGTAAATTCATGTAAATTGTTCGCTCATCCGTCAGTTTTAATATATTTTATAATCGATGATAATACTGAAAATTTATTGATTGCAATAATTTTTAGGGCTTGTAACCCTTGATTTAGATACAAAACAGTGATAAATACTAAACGATAAAGGCCTCGAAATATCTTAAGAATGAATTCCCCAATATCATAAGATATCCATTTTATTTTAAGAGCTTTAAATACAATATTTATTTGCGTTAAAAAATTAATGAATTGAAAAACAATTAAAATAATTGAAAATTATCCGCTGGATTACCAATAAAAAGCATATTATTAAAATACAATTAAATCATTCAGAAATTGCTTTAAATTTTAAGAAATTTGTAATTTTCTATTAAAACAATTTTTTTAATCTTTTGCGAAATGAAAAGAATGGAAAAAAATGCAAGTTTATAGATATTATTTTCAATTCTTAAATAAAAGTATTCACGTATAAATTATAAACTTAAAAGTTTTATACTACACTAGTGCATGCCTTAATATGGCACAAATTAAAGTATT
This sequence comes from Latrodectus geometricus, assembly GCA_026290005.1. Lineage (NCBI taxonomy): Eukaryota > Metazoa > Arthropoda > Arachnida > Araneae > Theridiidae > Latrodectus > Latrodectus geometricus. The sequence goes on from JAPDSC010071049.1 coordinate 16,796, forward strand.
TTGAAATCATGAAAAGAGACGGATTTGAATGTTAAAATAGATTGTATTTATAATATTCTATACAAAATAGATTGTTTTTATAATATTCTATAGCAGTTAATTCATTCTTAATATTTATTTTGAAATAAAATATCATCATATTACGATTAATAATACTCCTCAATTATAAGAAATACACTTTAAGTCATGTGGTTTTCAGAATAATTTAAGTGAATTTTTTTTTGTGTTTAGTTAGCGAAAAATTTTATTCACATATATATCTTCTAAATTTATTAAATAGATTATACCTCAAAATTCTTTGGGGATATTACATTTGTAACGCCATGTATAAACTATAGCATCTACAAAAAAATGAGGCAGATATCTCTTCAAAAAGTTCTGTCCATTGACTAAAGTTCAAATACGAAGTAAAAAATATGAATCTTTCTATTTTAACTACTTTATTGATGAAGGCTTAAAGAGCGTCCTAAAATGCATATAAATCCCATTATTTTCAACCAGACATATGTTGTTGTTGTTTCTAATGACATATGTTGTTGTTGTTGTTTCTAATGATACTTGGCAATCCCAAGCCCGCCCGCCAAGAGGCGAATGAAGACAGAGGGAGAGCGTCTTCCGTTTTTGAATAGAGCACCCTCATACGAAGGTGGAAGTACGACTTTTGCCTCATAGATGGCAGCACCATCTGAATTTTCCAATTTAGAGATTGAAACCAGTGAAGACCCAAAGCCTGGCTCCAACCACCACCAGAGGTGGAATTTTAATTAATTAATAATATTAATTTGGAATGGAAACATGGAGGACATTGTGACTTGACAGATTTTACGTGCCCCAGTCGCCATTAGTGAACACTACGGACCTTCGGCTAAGCTGGGATTCGAACTCACAACCTTTTGGTAACGAGAACGATGCCCTAACCAACCAGGCTACCGTGGCCTCAACTAGACAAATTACTGGATGAAACCTAAACTGTTACACATATCTATAAACATTAGCAAAGATGGAACGAGATTAATTCATATATGTACTGGAATTAATAAAATAGTTTATAGATGGCGCTCAGAATCTCATATTCATTATCTTGTCCTGAAGACTTCTCTACCAATTAGGCTATGGTGACTCTGAATATTAAACAGCATAAATCTCTTTCCAACAATAATAAATATTCGATTGTAATCTATAGAATTACATCTTCATACCAAATCCTTGCTTATAATATATAAATAAATTTGGTTTAATACAGTAGAAATTTTACCTCACTTCCTGCACATTTCAACGAAATATAAAATTTAAAAACAAAATGAAAAAGAATTTCATCCCATTTCTTTTCCTAAGAAGTATTAACTGAAATTTTGAGCCACTACTTTGAGTCTTGCCGTAGATTTATCAGCTGAAATGTTTTAAGCTTTTTATTCGATGATTAATTAATTAGCTTATGTACGTGAAAAGTACGCTAAATATCTGGAATATAATATTTTCTTTCATTACATTAAAGCATTCACTACTTTAATGTAATTTATTTACACTAAATTAGGTAAGTATTAGAACTATTAACCCCTACTACCTAAATTAGGTAAGTATTAGAACTATTAACCCCTACTACCTAAATTAGGTAAGTATTAGAACTATTAACCCCTACTACCTAAATTAGATAAGTAGGAGAGCTATTATTGATAAAAAGCTACATGAAGTACTCCATTACTTAGACGTGTCTTCTCATGTCTAATGACCATCCATGTGGATGGAGATGAGGTAATAAAGTGGAATTCAACTCCTATTGAAAGCAAGAAATGAATGACGAGTTCAAAGCTTTCTGCTTACTAATCTGTCGTGGTAGGTACTTGGAAGTTTTAGCTTCCTGTCTTCAGAAACTTGAATACGTTTAACTATTAATAAAAGTTCTTCTTGAAAGGTAACATGTGGTAGATATTCAAGTACAGCTTTCATTTGTTAAGATATTCATCACACTGTTTCAATATAATTTATACAAGAGGACTCGTATTGTTATAAGAACTGTTTTTCTCGCAATGGAGCTCTCAATCTTGATCATAATCATTGTTGAACAATTGGCGATGGACATTGTGTTTTTCGCTTCCTGTATGCGGATTTGATGGGGAAAGTGTCAAGGTGTTTCTCAGGGTTTATGCCTCAGGACATGAATAAGCCCACTATTTAAGATAGCTTCCTTCTTAAAGTCGAACGTTATAAATAGAGACAGCTTTCAACTTTTAGCTGTTAGATTTGAAATTAAACTTTTTACAATCACAGCCAAATTGGAAACTTTTCCTTTTGAAATGCTTATATTTCTAGTAAAAATAACTATTTTTAATTAATGATTTTTGAAGTGATGTATTCTTTAATGCTTAAATGGGCTTATTAGTAAATAAGCATAAAATAAATTCTATAAAGAAGGACAATTATATAAGATAATTTTTAAGCAATTTAAATCATTTTAAAAAACTTAAGCCGATTTAAAGTTTGGCATCTTCCCTGAGAAAATAAATATCAGTTGAAAAGTATTAGAAAATATTCTTCTCCACATTCAACATGAAATTTGAAACTGGTATCATAAGATGTCACTGACTATAATTAACACACTTCGAGGAATTCGACCACCTGGGATTAAAACCAGTTTTATACGTTTATTTTCACCCAGTTTTGCGAAGGCTAAAAAAATGTCAGTAATTTTTTCCAGTAACAAATTTTATTATTTCTAGAAGTAAGGAACGATGTTGTCGCTTAAATAAATAATTAATATTTTTAATTTTCAAATTTTCAAAACAATTATGACATTGATGTGAAATAAAGAAATTTTCCAAATAATGAGGAACGAAGCGAGGAAATTCATATGAAGCTTTTTAACTTAAAGACGAAAGGTCAGTGGGACAACTCGCAGGTTAATTAGAAGATATTTTCCATTTAATATGAAACTGAAGATTTTGTTAACAAAAATTTCAAAATATACAGGTTTTTTATTAAAAAAGAATTTAATTATTTTTGGAAATTCATCAATGTATTTTAAGAATTCGAAAAATATGCAACTATGCAAGGGACTATCTTTCCTATATAAACAATTTCTTCTTTACTTAAAAGTTTTTTATAATTCTGAAAATGCAAAAATGTGTATATAATCTGTAAATATAATGCACATTTAAACTCAATTATGTAACAAGAAATGTCAAATTTTATTTCATTTTTATGAATTATCAAACCGAATTATTATATAACACTCTAAAATACTCTGCTATTAGATTGAAATAATAATTTAAATAATATTTCTTTAAAACTTTTCAAAATGCAGAATATTATAAAAATATTTAACAACGAAATATCTGTAACGTGAGTAATTGCACGTTAAGAAATTGTAAAATTTGTTTAACAGCTTTTGCACATTTACTTAAAAATATATATTTGATCTATATAATATTTTTTAATTTATTTTTAATTAATATTTGAAACACATAAAAACGTAATTTGAGTATTCTTTAAAAGGTTTAAAATTTTTAAATTTATTTTATTTGTTAAATATTGGGAACTGAAAATATTTTTAAAAAATCCATGCCTCGTAAAATTACTACTAACTTTTTAAAAATGTCTTCATACTGCTTTTCCAAATAAAATTCAATTTTATTTATTTATTTATTTATTTATTTATTTATTTATTTATTATTATTTTTTTTTTTTAAAAAATGCTTTATATTTTGTATATTAATATTTATAAAGTTTAATGACATTTTGATATCAGAGTGGTTCATTGCAAAAAAATGTTTGTAGTAATTGAATAGCTAAAATTTTAAAGCATTAAAAATATAATCTAAATTTCTAAGCAGACGGGAATATTAACAGGTTTATCTAATTTAAGCATGGAATTTAAAAATAAGTTAAATATACGAATTTATGTATATTATTTCTAATGGTGGGCACCCTTAAACAAGTAAGTACATCAGCCCATTTGCTACTCACTTTATCATTACCCGGTGGTACCCGTGAACCAAGTCACGGAGGTACTAGTAGCATCACACACGCCACACCACCACAAACCCGTTATAAACCCATTACACATTCATCCATCATCGGAGGAAGTGACAAGAAACAGAGAGAAAGACAAAGTACATCCATACCCGAGGCGGGATTCGAACCCAGGACCTCCCCATCAGCAGTTAGTTACGCTAACTACTAGACAGGTTGGGCGTCAATTTTTGTATTTTTGAAGCTGTATTTTGTTGTAATCGAATTTGGTAAATGTAAACATACTAACCAAATTGTTTTCAACAAGACGTTTAATTAAAGTAGTTTAAAAAAATGTACAAAAGGATAGAACGTTAAAAATAATCATATAATACGATATATGATTAAAAAATATGTTATGAATTCCAAAATATTCTTAGTAATAATATTACATAATTTCACGAATATACAAATAATATATATGGAAATCCATATTATATTCTTAAATTTTTAAAATTGGTATTTGATATTTATAAATAAATTAAATAATAAAAAAAACAATAATCGTTTTTAAAAGGCATTTTCCTTAAAGGAGAAATTTAAATTCTTCTTCGATCATTATATATCTCCAAAATTTATAAAAATTTTCTCTCATTGTTATTTGTTTTCTTAGACTCTTAAATACATTTTATTCTATATTTATAAATATTTGAAAAGAATTTATATATTAAGAATTTGAAAAAAGATAAATTTAACATTTAAATTAATGTAAAAATGCTTAATATAAATAGAGATCGTTTCAAAACTCTACATTAAATGCCCTATTTATTATTCTCATTTCAAAAATGAGTTTAAACTTATTATTTCATTGGTTTTTTGCACTTCGATTAAAACGACTGTTTTGAAACTTTTCTTGTAGAAAAATCGAAATTAAAATCCTTTTTCAGTATAATGACTCAAAATAGATACTTATAGATATAAATAGCCAAAATTTATTCGTAATTCATAGTAATTATTATGACATTGAAAAGTTTCTTGCGCGTTCTTCTTTTTCAGTTTTCATGTTAGAAAATTTAGTAAGAAACATTCCATTCTTTATTCTTGTTTATTTACTCGTGATCGCCATAGTTTATCTGAAATTTTTTGGTTTTATTTTGTTATTCTTTTGTTTTTATTCAATTTTCTTATATAATTTATTTAAAATATTGTAAAACCTACTAGAAAGAAAATCGAAAAGGCCTAGATGCCATATAATCCTTTTGGGGTATTTTTGAATTTTTGGAAATTAAAAACTGTCGCTAAACTGATGTAATAGTTTCTTTTTCTTTTTTTTTTAAATTTGATTAATGATATAAAATAATGAAATATTAGGATTTTTTAAAAACAAAATTTATTTGAATTATCCTCTAAAGAATACTAATTAAAATATATTTTTTTAATTTTTAAGCTATAACATATAAGCTAAGGTTATCAAATTAAAATGTTGAATATCTTTAATATCCCTGATCTTTCTGGCATAATAAAAAATGAGGTTGCCACAAAAATCCCAAGATCCGTCCCAAAATCTCTAAATTCAAAAATTAGCTAAAAAATAAACGTTATTTGTGCCCGTCAAACAGTTCAACGGTAATCGTTGTTCCTCTAGGAGAAAAAAAGAATTTTTAATATAATGAAGGTGTTTCATATAATTAGATGAGTTTTTCTGCTCACAAAACAAAACTCAAACAGTTGTTACGTAATCTCTTACAAATTTCTTCTATATTTTTTAGATATGGCGTCAGGGAATAAACTGTGATCATATTGATGCAATCATATTAAAGCGTTTTAAGAAAGATTTTTCTTAAAATCTATTAAGTATTCTTCACTCTTTCAATGAACTTGTGAAAAAAGTAGATAATAACTGGTTTAATATCAAAATTTTGACTATTTATTAGTCTATTCTCTAAAATGATCTAGAGTAAATGTAAAGTTTATAAAATTCAGTCAACAAAAATGTACTTAGCTTTGCTACCCAATCAAAAGTATCATGTTGTGTTTAAAATTGAATGAAAATTCAAAAGATGATAAGATCGGGTATTTATGTGTGAAAAAGTGAAAGCTGTTTAATGATGAACTTGAAAAATTATCGGATTCTGTGAGGAGGGGGATCTGAAAGGATTAACACTAAGTGTTCTTACAGAGCTTAAGGAAAGGAAAAAGTATTATGTATTAGAATAATCTAGAATATGCATTTATTACTATATGAACAGCTTAAAGAAATTCCTAAAAGCAAACAGAAATCTCTATATATATTAATAGTAATGATGTGGAAAGGAGAAATTGTATTTGATTGAAACTTTGTGTAGGTAATAATTGTACTTTTTATTTTTGTTATCTTGATTTTTAATTATAAGTTTAGCATAGTTCGTATTTAGCTTTAAATTTCCCCAAAAGTTTAAGTAAATATTAAAAAAATTGAAAATATAAATGAAATAGTTTCTCTTTTAGCCGCAGCCACATTTAATGCTTAGATCATAATTTTACCTATAAATTTAATTTAAATTAAAAATATTAATTTTTACAAATATTTGCTATTATTTGAAAATATAAATAGAAAACATTTGTATATAATATCAACATATATTTGGCCTAAAATAATTGGCAAATTATTATTTATTTATGAATGTTGATATTTCCTGAAACTTTTTTTCTCAACCATTTAATATTTAACAGAAATTCAATAAATATTGTGTCTGTTTTTATTTACTAGCTAACTAAACGTTTGATATATGCTCGGTACAAAATTACAAGGGCAGAAACCTTTGTAAGCGATATTCTGACTTAAAATGATAAGCTCATTCGAATGTTGCTGACAGGGCATTGAATTTTCGAGGAAATAAAAATAATACAATCAGCTGTATTAACTAAATAGTATTTATTACACTACTCTGAATACACAAAATTAAAATAGTAAAGCAAATCAGGGGGTCGCCAACTTATCAGATAATAATTTAGAAAGCATTATTCCAAGAAGTTAGATATTTATTCAGGTTGTTTCTGATATTCTTTGTAGACTTCCGTTTTACCGCAATGTTTGCTATGTATAAAATAATATATATATATATATATTTGGTTTATAAATTTAATATTAATGAAAAAAATAATTTTTTAACTAGCTACTGGTGAATACTTTGATGATTTTGCATATTTGTCAGTATTTAGAAATTGCTGTACTTTATAAAACGATTTTTAAATTGATGAAAAATATTAGGTTTGAGAAAAAGAAATCCATTATTTTTACGTGTACTTTTTGTAACTTCTTTCAGATTCGCTTTGTAAAAAGGTTTAAAACAGTTTTCATGTAGATTTTTAGGTCTCGTGCGAAGCTACGACTGCTGACATGCTGTCAAGTTTGATAATTTTTGATATTTTATAGACATTCTCGACGATGTTGTATCCATGCGAGGTGCATCTTTAGCATCCAAATACCCAAACGGAATCGACGAAACCAAAAGTGTGCGTAACTGGTTGTTACAGTCATATATAGGACGATAAACACCTTTCACATTTTAGCCACCTGGTTAGCATTTTCGCCATTATAAAAGAAAAACTAAAATGTATCGAATTTTTTGTTTGTTGTCTTCTATTTTTAAAACCTTGTACTCATAACTGAATTAATCAAAGAAAAAACCGCAAGAGAATATTTTAGTGTCAAATGTCACCTTTCCAATGAGCATAAATTTGAAATTGTTTGATAGATACCTCACGAGATAGCGATCACTACAGACGTCTACCGAAAAAATAATAGATAACTTTTTCCCCAAACTAATATTTTCAAGAATGTGCTTTATGTAATGCATTTGTTTTTAGCATATAACATTTAATAGAAATAGGAGTTGGAATATTGGGTACCGTGGCTTTAAGAAAATTATTAAAATAGTTTAATACTATCCATAGATTGCTAATATTTTTAGTGTTAATACTGTTTCTAATTTTATGTCAAAGAATCGCATTATTTAAATTCTTTCATTTCTTGTCCGTAATTGTTCATTATGAAGCTTATACCAAATCTGGCTTAGGTTATGCATAAATCCGATACTGGTTGCATGTAAAGTTTCTAATCTCTGTTTACTAAAATATTATTCAGTATATGATCCGTTGTGGTTTTCAACATTTTAACTTGTAAATAATTTTTATCTATAATTTGTATAAAAAAATTATTCTAGAAAAATTGGTAAAAATTGTGTATTTACGTATATATTTAGTATAAGGATAAATCGTTAGTAATGAGTTCGAACAGTTCAGATAGCTGTAGAACTCAATTTTATTGTATTGAAAAATTATCTAATCCTTTTCTCCACTATCTGAGAGTCACTTATTTCTATTATTATTCCGAAACAACAAAAAACGAAACATATATTTCATGGCAAAAAAATAGATACACCATTTTAAGGAAGTATTTTGTAATATATTAATCCCAAAAATAAATCATGTTTCAATACATAGATAGTAAGCCGTACAGTCCATCACAATTCTAGAATATGAAAACAGTGGAAATGTCACAAACTATGTCTTAAATATAAGAAGAAATTATATTTCTTCCTCCCCGGATTGAAATCAAAAACCCTCAGGAGGGAAAGCGCAGTGTTATCCATTAATATGACGGGAAAATGGTACACATAACTAATATATAGATGCTCCAATGTGCATTCAGAATCACCTTAATACAACATGTCATGAACTCGACTAATGCCTGAAAATGTTTTGGAAGTAAGTCACATCATGAATTCTGAAGGCCAATACACAAATTAATAGTAGAATAGGATAGCGTGGGAGACGTTTTCTAAATAGTATGGGATAAGTCATTGCAAATATGCTAAGGTCTTGTCTCAGAATATAAGTAACAAATGAAAAAACATAAAATCAATTATGAACCTGGGGTTACTAGGAATGTAGAGTAGAGTAGAGAGTAGATCGAGATGTAGAGTGTTGTATTGTATGCTGGAATTGTCATATTTTGTAAGAATAAACAGCACACGTGGAGGCTGTAGATGATCAGATAGGATGCTTACATAATTGTCAAATTCATCTCTAGAAACGACAAGTATCGCATATCCAACCAATTGCAACGTTCCATACACCACAGATGCTTCTCCAGCTTTAACAGTGGCCTGTGACATGAAGAGCTATTGAGTAAAAAAATGTTCTTCATAGTCTAATACATACATCGGACACATTTGTAAAAGAGAGTCATCAACCAAAGAAATATGTTCAATCAATAAAAGGAGAACAATACATTATACATAGCAAATCGTGTTAAAGTGTAAAAAATCAGATATGTGTTGCTAGTAATTTTGGTATTGTCACATTTCGTTATTCCTTTTAATCAAGTACTTTCTTTTAATTGATGTAATAACACATCGTAAGGAAATAAGTAGAGATATTGCATTCAAATTCAAAATTATTAAATATTTTCCTTTAAGGCTTATAAAATAGTGTAAAAAAGTTGTATTTGGGATTCTCTCGCTTTGACGTTGGTATTCTGCAATTTTGGGATTCAATTAATACAGAATAGATTTTATTTCTCTTTTAAAGTTTTGCATAAGCTTTCAGAGTAGCTTATATATATCCTTACGAGAGAAATTGAATACCTATTACACTGGTTACAAACAATGAAGGAAAAATCACAAAAATAGGTACAGCTCTCCCAAAAATAAGTCAATCTGAATGGAATTTAAATATGTTGGCAAGTAAAAAGAGCTGAACAATATGACATTATACAAAATAGTGGCCCTGCTGTCGGAATACATCATTTGAGAGGAGCATAAAAATGAATATCTTAAAGCAAACGGTGGCAATTGTCGCTGCGCGTGTCTGAGATTAAAAATCTCGCATTGCGAAATCGTAGCAATAGCCTCCAGACATCATTTGACGAACAATTTCGACGGAGAGCTATTGGGAGACTAGAGTCAGGACAAAGTCAGATAGAAGTGGTTAGATGGTTGAATGTGAGTCCTCTGTGATTCATATACTTTGGCAACAATTTCTAACTATAGATGCGGCGTCCAGAAGGTTCACCCAAGGGCGGCCACGTGCTACCACGTGTGCCGATGACCGATATTGGTCATTATGCGCACAAACGATTAGAATTGCAACTCCGACTGAACTCAGATTCTCCCTCGCTGCAAGCTCCGGAAGCTTCGTATCCAGATCAACCAGGCTTCGAAAGCTTCAAGAATGTTATCTTAATTCGATTCGCGATCAGTCATTTGCGTCTTGCTCACGTCACGCCATAATTTTTTCCAAATTTGCAAAGGGCATGTTAACATCTCCACTGCACGCATGATCTATGAAGGTCTGTTCTCTTTACGGATGAATTCAGATTTAGCCTCTAAAGCGATTTCATTTGGAGAGAACATAGAGCCCGTTTTTATCCATCAAACATACATGAAGGAATTGCGTACGGATTAGACAGCATTTGTGTTTGGGGTGGTATCTCTTTAGGTGGGCTCACTGACCTTCATGTCTTTTCCCGTGGAAATGTTAATGCTCACACCTATAGGGATGACATCCTGGATGCTTATGTGCGCCCTTATGCTGGGGCAACAGGTGTTATTTTCGCGCTACAGAATGATAGATCACACAAGACTCGTATCGTAAATGCTTATCGTGAGCAGGAAACAATAGAGCGCATGCTGTGGTCAGCTCGATCATCTGACTTTAACCCAATCGAGCAAGTAAAGGTTGCCCTGGGACGACGTGTAGCGGCTCACAATCTCATTCTAGAACCTAAGCCACACTTTAAACTGCTTTGGAAGAGTAATGGCTCCCACTTTCTACACAATTAATGCACTGCACAATTAAGAGCATCACACATCGTAGCATATTGCTTCTCGGGAGGAGGGGATGATCATACTCCATATTAAAGGTACTTTTCTATACCAAACTTATACAACCTATTTGTTCATTGTCTTCATATGTTAATTTTTATAACACCATAATTGTCTGGTGATTTCTTTTTATGCTATTTTGTACCTTCCCATGTGTGTTACTTAATGTGCACAAATTTTATTATAAATTCTAAGCATAACTTTCTGCGTTATCGTCATTTTTGTAATTTTTCTTTAATTTATGATAATTAGTGTAGTGTATTTTAAACATATTTCATCACACATAAAACTGCATGATATTAATATTAATTGAGTTAATTTAGCTAGTTTCACAATCATTCGCTCTCGATTTTCTTAGCTCAGATTTATTTCGCATTGGTTAAAAAAGTACTAAACTGTAATGCAATATTTCATTATTCCTAATTAAAAACATCCTTTAAGGCAATGAGACATGGAAATTTTTTTTACCTTAAAATACCTCAATTAAGCTAAATGAATCACGTGTCACCTCAAATAGCAAAACAAGATAACGAAAGAATAATGATCTTCACACTAATCGCAAATTCTTGCAAATTGATCTCTCTCTCTCTCTCTCGGGCTGTTGTAAGTTAATTTTCATAAAAATTAAAATCGTAACTTTGCCGAAATAATATTTGAAAATAAGGATATTAAAATCATGCCTCATGTAAGTAAATTATGTAATTTATTCACTTCACATAATATATGATTTTTCTATGTTAAATATACGAAGTTATAATTTTAAATCAAAGTATAAAGAAGAAAGAATATTAATAAGTTTGATTTTAGGTTATTGCAGTCGCAAGAAAATAATTATGTATCAGAAGAAATGATAGGATAGAGACACAGAGAGGTAGATATTGCGAATTATATAAATTTAAAATTTTAATTTACAAACATTCGCGCAGCTTTATAGAAGCTTTGTTTGTGACTAAAATTTGTTATTTTTAAGAATATTCATCATTTCAAAAATCCTAATAGTATTTAATGTTGCATAGACATTCAATTTTTTATGGAACTGAAAATGGAAAAAGTTCTTAATTGTAATCAACATAAAGTTATTTTTAAAATAATTTATAACAAATTACATGCGCACTCGTAATTTCCATAATGAATTTAATTATAATTATGACTGAAATTTATTAGTTGTAGCTTATTACTGACAAGTTTTGCAGCAAAATTTGTGGTGAATTAAGTTTGCTCATAAAAATTATCAATAAAGGATCATCAATTAAGATTTCACTTTATAAATATTTGTTTATTTCATCTTGGAGCATGTTTTCCATACATTTGAAGAGTAGAAATAAAGCCTCTGGAAAATTTAAGGAACAGATTAAAAAATATGTGAGGAAGTTTTAAAGTTCAAGGAAAATACAATTTCAATATATATATATATATATATATATATATGTGTGTGTGTGTGTGTGTGTGTGTGATTACTATGCAAATCATTAATATTCCATTTGGAGTTCAGAGATAAGTGGTTTTCAAGAAAAATTCTTCTAATGTTTCTGCTTTAAAATCTAAAAAAGTAGATTCAAAATTTAAATTCAAGGCACTCAAAGCTACATTTACCAAATCTATCGGAAATGGAGTTTCATTTTGGGTGACCAAATAATTTTGATGTATTATTTTAACATAAATAATAAATTGGAAGGATAAAGTTTTGTTCATTTTTATAACTACGAATGAAACAAAACAATTTTTTGTTGGAAAGACTTAATATGAATAAATAAATCAAGTAAAAGTTGTTTTTTAATTGCAATTTTAAGTTAAAATAATTTATATTTATACTCAAAGATATAAATTCATAATTTTCATAATCCCGCATTGTTTTGTCATTCAATTATAGAACAATTTTTTTAAAGAGAATTTCAATAATTGACCGGATCTCAAAATTTGACATTAAAAATTTCCTTCCACTAAGTGAAACTGTACTGATCTGCAAATGGCGCTCTGGCATGCAGCTCAACTGTTCGAATCTAACCACGAACATGGGTATTTGTAGTGTTCTAGAATTCGCTTTAAATTGTAAGTACCGGTCTATTAGCACCAGTACAATGAAGATGTATTTCAGTAAAAATGTGTCATGTGTATGTAAATGTCAGGTATAAAACGTCATAGGTGACATGAGAGTATGCAAAAACGCGTGCAGTCAGCTCAAGCAGCTCAAGATTACAATAAATGGAAAGACAAAAACACAATTAAGGACATTCGTTGCTTATGCAAGCAAATTATTTCGTGAAATATGGCAAGAAAAAATCGCATACTTGATTCTAAGCCCGAATATGAGTATTTGTAATGATTCAAAATCCACTTTAAATTGTAATTTCTAGAGGTTCGGCCACACCGGACTTCTGGTATTCACTACTACAGGAAAGCTATTAATAGAAAAATGTTCCTTTTCCAATAATGAGCAAAAAAATGGTTTGATATTTTGTAAAAATAAAAAAGTATTCGGGCACCTTAAAATTAGACTTTAAAATGATTGTCCGTCAAAGAGTAGCAAAATTTAATTAACACCATAAGCGACAATAATTTCATCAATTCGATAGCAAATTAAAAGAAAAAGAATATGCTTTGTGTTTAATTTACAAATCATATTTTATTTATATACAGGGTAATTATTTTTACAAATTAAGAGGGATGATAATATCCATGCATACAAGCAATAATTACATAAGGTCGCATTCCACTCTGAGAGTCAGAAAAGAGGGAAGTAGAAACGCATCAAGAATCTATCACAACATCGAACAGTGGTTTCCAATTTGTTGTATTCCAAGTCATCCAAACTTTTCCAATGTTGATTTGACGACTGCGAGAAAACGTTTCGTTTGCATTGTAGGACGTTAACAAATTGCACGAACACCAGAAATGAAAAACTGAGTTTTGACTAGATTTGAAGTAGCTTTTTCCACAAGTAAGTGAAAGGTGGCTAACGAAATGGGTATTTCTCATCCAGCGTTCTAGCGTATTTTACACGAGGAATGCATGCACTCCTACCATGCGCAAAAAATGAAATCTTTGCAGGCGAATGATTATACCACCTAGCGGACCTATTGTACCTAGCAAAAATGTGGCCTGGTTCCTCTCTCAACGAACCTCAACCAACTGGACTTTTTCTTCTAAGGGCGCATGATTTCTTTATTGTACGAAACGCCTATGGACTCAACTAAAGATGTCGTAACTAGAATCGTTGTTGCCGCGAACAAAACTAGCATGACAACAGGAATCTTAGAGAGGGTACGCCGATCGTTCCTTCGCCGATAAAGACTGAGCAACGACACAAGTGGTTGACATTTGAACATTTGCTGTGAGATTTCTACTAAACAATAAATATGACTGTGAAACTTTTGGTACTACTCAATCGCTTACCCAACACTGCTATAATATTCAGTGAGAATTCCTCCTTATTAAATCTTTTCCTGCTAATGAAATTCCAAACCATCTCATCTGATCCTATTAAATATGCTAATATATCTTTCTGTTGCAATATAACATTGCGAAATATAAGCTAATATATAATTACAGAATTTATTTCTCACAAGCAAGGTTGCAACTTCAAAAATTGCAAAAGCAGAAAATTTTAATTAATTGTTATTTTATAATTTTTAAATGTAGTTAATTTGTATTGTAAATTAGTGTTTTTACAAATACATAATTTTTCATTGATAATAAATAATTTTCCCAACTATGCTTTAAAAATATAATATTTCTAATATATTCGTTTAACTTATTACTTAACTAAATTATCATTAGCTAATTTCTGTGTGAACTCAACAAATTTTTAGAATTAAGGTAAAAGTGTTTTTTCACTAAAAAATAAAGTAATAATTGTTGTGTTTAGTAGCTCGATTGCAAGAAAAAAATTTTCGAGTTTCTGAAAGATGGAGGATGACATCCCAACATAGAATAAATATTAATATTTTTAATCTCATCAGAGTAGTATCCAAATTGTGTGACAATTAAAATCTTTACTTTAAATTTCAGATAAAACAAGTATCTTTAACAGCCCCATTAACTAAATTATTTTTATGCATTGACCTTCAGATTAAATTTGAATTTAGTACACAAATTTAATTTAAAATACAAATATAAGTTAAATTCTTGTTTGCATGGCTCTAAAGAATTCATATTTTTAATCATAGTTTAGTACATTAAAAAATTATTTCATATAAAATATTTTAATCTCACTGCATATAGTTCACTAACATTATATATATATATATATATATATATATATATATATATATATATATATATATATTCATTTAAAACTAATCATTTATAAGTAAAATAGTTTCAGTCTATGTGTATCTTGATGTGATGATCAGTAACACAAACCAATTTGTTTACTATATAATCCGAAACTTATTACTGCAAACATTAATAATGATAAATCAATACCATGGGGGTTTCAATTAGGAAGGAGAGTAATTCACAGAATATCATTATAGA
>JAPDSC010071049.1:32098-49246 GCA_026290005.1 Latrodectus geometricus
TCTCTCTCTCTCTCTCTCTCGCAAACAATTAAAAATTTCTTTAAATTTAACCTCTAGTAAAATATTTTCAGATTAACAAAAAAAATTCCCTATTTAAAACTGTCTCTTTTCTATTATTTAAATGACGAATAAATTAGATACAAACAATCAAAATCAAATGTTCAAATAAATATAGTTGCCACATGGTATTTATATTTCTCTTATATCACTAGAAAATGGTATAGACGTAATCAAATTTAAATGTCCTAAAAATTATAAAAGAAAAAACAACAGGTTATCAGTAAATTCACACAATTATTAAAAAATTTACACAGTAGTTACTCAGAGAATTGAAAGCATAAAATAATAAATAGATATGTTGACTTAGATTTGTTTTTAAGCAAGATTAAAGAAAATCCAGAAAAAATTATAACTATAATACTATGTAACTTAATTTTATTTAAATAGTATTTATTTCAAATATGCAACTCAATTATTAGTTAGGTTTATAAATAATTGGATTGTATGTGAAATATCCATATTTTTTGTATATACTATTTTATCATTAAATGAATTTTAAAGTTTTTATATGCTGTTATTGATGAAATGAACTTTTTATGTTGTGATTCAAATAAAAAATATTAATGATGCAACCTATGCTAATGATCCACAAAAGCTGATGTTATTTTTCTTCAATAACTTAATTTTAAATAAAATACTTAATAAATGATTTTGAATATACTTTAGATAACTTGGCAGCATAACCAATAAGATTTTTTAATAATCTATTTAATTTTATAAATAATTTTTTAAATTTATAATAATTACAGGATTAAATTATAAATGAAAGGGCATTGATGTTTCATATATAATTCAATAAGAAAATGCAAGCTTAAATGATGCTTTGACTACCCCATGAGTAATAAAAGATCATACTTCATAGGATCATTTCTACAATATGATTAGTGAGTTTACTCACCAAACTTTACAGAAAACCATGGGTAATAACCAAATGTTTCAAAGTTTACAGCAAAATATGTTATTTTGATCATTTCCTTGTTAACATGTGGTTCAGTTAAATAATTATCCATTAGTTTCAAATTTGTAGGAAAAAAATTTTCCCTTCACTTTTGATTTATATAAATCTTTAGCGTTTACTTTAAAATGAATTTGAGATTGTATTCAATAACTTACACTACACTAAAGATCACATTTCTTTGAGCTGCAAAATCCACACCTAATGAGAAATATATATTGCTCATGTATTTGCATTTCTGGTCAAAATAAGCAAAATTGTAACTAGAATGGGCCTAAAGTTTTTCCATAATATCAAGCATGAATAGATAAACTCTAAATATGTTGAAGTTTAATATCCTCTTAAAGACAATCACTATACATTTTTATCCTGGATATTAAAATCTGACAATATTTGCCACAAAGATGCATATAATACAAAAATATCACATAAATTTATGTTAAGACTGATCATTTTCAATGTTTTAAATGCACTCAAACAAAAAAAAAAAAACTTGATATCTACATTAAAGTAAATTATATTACGAATTAAGCGACATAATATATTTATAAATGAGATATAATCAGTCTTAATTCTAAAAACTATATTTTTTTGTAAAAGATGTATATTACAGAATGAAATAATCACATTTTAAAAATGAGAATAATACATAATGTTTGTAATTCTAATCAAGTTAGAAATTGTGTAAAGTAACAATGGAATTAATTATCAAATAGTTAATATTGCATAGACTTGATAAACTCTGTAGGGTGTATAAACAATATAAAGGTTCTTTAATGAACGTGGAATAAAAATATGGGAAATTTAAATTACAGAATTTTTAGCATGGAAATTTAAATTAAAACCTACATTATTCAACTTTTAGAGATGAGGAAAATTAGTTGCTCACAATTATGACTTTAAACATATATCACATATATATAAAATTTACAAGTTTGCATTAATATTCCTTTTTTTTTAAAGAATGTGCTACACAAAACATATACATGAAAGTCCTTTAAAAAGAAATGTTATATGACATATATATTTATACAAAGAAAAAAATTTACATAATATTGAAATTTGATTTTATCAAGCAAATGTAGTTATATGTATAAAATCGCAAAAAGGCAATTAATTTATAAAAATTTAACAAAAAAAAAAAAAAAAAAAAAAAAGGTTTAGAATAGACTACTTTTTCTAATTTAAAATAATTTGCAAAATACATGATATATAAATAATATTAATTTCATATTTTCTAGATTATTTTAAATCAATGTAGATCAATTTATTATATTATATTATTAGTGACATATTTGAAAAATACTTTTTCAGAAATCTGAACAAGATTCTTTTTTGTCAAAATTTAACAAATTAAAATATAATATTCTACACTACATTTAAATTACAGTAATTAATGTGTATCTTATATATGAAATAATATTCTGCAAAAGAATAGACCAAAGCTATCAAGAAGTTAAAAAAGAGAAAAAAGAAGAGGAGAGGTATCTGCACTAGAAAAACAAAATTGAGAGAGAGAACTATATAAGAATAAAACAAAAATTTGATTCTTCTAATTTAGTTTTTTATTTTTTCATATTAATAATTAATAAATAATTTATTAAAAATAATATTTACTAATTATTAATAAAATTTCTAAAAATGTACTTGCAATAAGAAAAACTCACTTTTTGTGTTTCATCTTTTCTCTCCTTTAGAGTATCTGTTAATTTTGTAAGCTTTTCAAGAGCCTCAACCTGTCGTACAATTGATTTCAAATGTGAACCTACTCCACGACAATAAGCTTCAAGCATTAATCCGAAACGAGTAGCCACTGAAGGATCATGCATTTCTGACCTATTTTTAATGTAAGATTTATCAATATTATCATATATAATGAAAAGTTGTATCATAGATAATATCAAAGAAAATTAAAATACTTATAGCATTTAAACCTAAATATAGGTTGTCTATTCAGGTAGCAAGTAATAAAAATGAATTTTTGGCAAACATTTTATAAAAACAATCAGTATATATCTAAAAAAAAAAGCACGAAAAGTAACAATAAAAGGAGATGAGAAACAGGACTTCCAATTTTAGTTTTTCTCATTTTTATATTTTTTTAAGCTTTCATCATTTATATCTTTCCTTTTTAGAGTATTATAATTACAATTAAGAGAGTTCTCTCAGATTTTTTCGAATAATTATCTATATGTTTGATGAGCAAGTAAAAAATTTGAAAGATTTTGTCCCAAAATAAAAAATAAAAAAAAAAAATACTTTCATAAATATATTTGGGATAAATTACTTTCTAAATTTGTTAAAAAACATAGATGTTAATTTTCTTTAATTCTTAAATATAAGCAAAAGTTAAAATTTATAGTTTTTTTATGAAATCTCTATCTCATTCTCTTTCTTATAAACAAAATCAAAAAAAAAATTAAAATTATTTCAATAAGATTAAAATCCTTTTAAAGATTTTAAGAAAAAGATATGTGAAAAAAATAAAAAAAAGAAATATTTAACAAAAAAAGATATTAGAAAAATAAGAATCTGCAAAGAATATAATCAAACAAAAAGTAAATCAATAAATAAATATTTCACCCTTTTTTGCTATAAATTTTCCTTTTATAAGCCAAAATAATCTCTCATCTCATCTGACTCTATTAGACCAAAAAAATGAGACTGTTAACTTCACTGAAGTCCAATACAAGAAGCAGATAGTTATGGATATCCTCCAAGTCTAATCCAAAACGTGCTGAGGTGATATCTGTTCTTGCCAGCATTTATAACAAAAGGGAAACCTCTTGCTATCCCAAGAATGTGTGAGATCTTTGAAGTGCCGATTTGCAAGTCGAGATAGACAAGTATTGGCGTGCCTGTCACAAGGGAGTCCTGAAGTCTTTTTATTTTATAGCAGTTGTGAAGTGGAAAAATTAAACCTTTTTCTTTAGTTTAGGTATTTTGCCTTGAAAATAACTCTAAATGCATGAACTCCGAGGTGAAAAGGGCAGTTACTCATTACCATCGTTCTAGCAGACTAAACTTCACAAACAAAGACAAATTAGTACTGTGCAAAGAATGTCATTAAAAGCATTTATTCAACTAAATGCATACTGCTAATTTACAAAAAAAAATAATTAGAAGAAAAGTTTTTTTAAAAAACTGAATGTAATTTAAGCTCATCAACTTTGAATATTAATTTCAAATTAATTTAAAAATTCATTTTGAAGGAATTTTTCGGAGATTAGATTAAACTAAAAATTTCATACATCAAAGTTATCTTAAATATTTTCAAACTGTTATAACTTAATATTTTGAATTATATTATAATAAAAATATTCAAAATCACAACAAATTAAAATTTTAATTCACAAGAAAAATAGCTTTTTAAAAAAAGCAAATAAGTGTAGTTTGATTTATTAAACTATAATTTATCAGTTAACAGCACACATATAATGTAATGATAAACCTGCAGAAATAAATCATTAAAATAATTAACAATAAAAATAATAGTTCTTACTTTAAATGCCAAAAGAAAAAATGACCAATTTTTCTATTTGACAATGCTCTTCGGATGAGAAGCTTTGCTAAGTTGTTGTCAAAATAAGATTCATATTTTATTACCTAAATAGAATGTATGATAAATGAAATTATAAAAATTTAATAAAGACAATACAATTTAATTTAAATAAACATTTTACTAATAGAGAAGATAAGTAGTAAATTATTTAATTTTATGATAATTTTATTATATTTATTTTCTAAAATTATTACATTTCCATAATAATTTTAGGAAATGGTAAAATATTATTTTTTTAAATGATTTCAATTAAATGCTCAGAGAAAATCATCTGTTTCATTTAACAAGAACTGTTAGTTCTATAACAAAATTTAAATCGCAAGTGTTGACTTTGCAAAATTCTATTAAAGTAACAATATATTAATTGTTTGTACCAAATAATTTTAAATAAAAATAAGCTTTGAGAAAAGGCCACATATCTTTGTCATTAATTTCACATTACAGTAAAAATTTTCAAAACTGCTGTGATGCTAAAAAACTGTGCCTAGTTTTGAAGTTTTCAGTCAAGGATGAATTAATAATACAACAAAAAAAATTAAAACAATAGAATAAATTATTCCAATTAAACAAAATTAGTTATAAAATACATTTATAAAGAAAAATTTACATATTTATTATACCTTAAGTTCTAATTATTAGACACAACCAGTAATTGATGTGGATATAACAATTAAGTACTCATTTATCAGTTAAGATTTATAAAAATTATATACACATCAATAACTTTAATGTCTTTCACACAAACAATATTTTTGTGTATCATAAATAAAAATATGCAAAAGTTTGTTAAATTATTTTAGATTGATAAAAGATTTTGCATTATTATCATCATTCATGGAACAACAAGCCCAGAAGTTTTTGATGCATAAAAATTTCTTCAGACATTTCTCTCTAGCTTGACTAATAGCAAAACTTTTATGACAGGATACTTTAATGTAATGAACAATATCTGGCCCATTTGACATTGGTCTAATTCAGTGTTGTGTTTTCTATGTCTTTACTACTTCTTTGAATATAATAATAATAATAAAAACACACATTTTAAAACCTTGCGCTCAAAAACACACAAGAACCTTACTTTCTCCACAACAGTCAAACCTCATGCTTTTGAAGTATAATTCATAAGAATCTTGTAGAATGACAGCTTTGTTTCCTTTGGAATAAAGGCTTAGTAAATGCTTTAATTGAAAGAATTTTCATTATTTACAATTACATACCTCTTTATTCCCGAAAGTAACACTTTGTGTTTAATACTGATTTAAAATAAATGAAAATTGTAATCATTTCAAATTTATGATTACCAATTATAAAATGAATTGGATAGTAAATCTTTTTAATAAGAAGTATGTACATAGTTTTATCTTAATTAATAAGGCCCGTTTTAACCATTTTCTTAAGCATTTGAAAGACTTTATTAAATACATTTTGCACACTAGTAGTTTGAGCATAAGCTTATTTTCATAGCTTACATTTTAAAGATATTATCCCTAGTGTTTATTTCTAAGGGTAATATCTTTAGATAATTATTATATTATATAAGTAAATAATTAAAAAGAGATAATTAATTAAAATATGCAGCTCTGATCATTTCCAAAACAATTTTGTATTTTATGTATAGTTTTAATCTTCATTACTCCTAAAAATAAGGCTTTAAAAATATTTTAAACATTTATTTGTATTTTTGTTCTGAATATTACTTTCTTAACATTCACTTTGATAATTAAATTCAGCCCATTACATTTACATTTGAAAAAGTTCTCCAAAATTTGCTTTAAAAATATTCCATTGGACTGATCACTCCCTCTCTCACACACACATACATAAACAAAAATTTAGACTATTTCTTATTTTAACACTATTTCCAACACAAAATACAGTAAGATAACTTTCAGATAGTAGCAATTAATAAAATCGAAAAAAATATTCTAGTCCAACAACAAATTCTATTTATTATAGAAAATAGTGTGAAAATTTAAGTAGAAAACAAAATTTAGTACTAAATATAATCATATTTCAAAAATTGTTTGTTAAAATAAAATAGATAGCTAAAATATTTTTCAACTTTAAAATATAAATTTTAGTATCTTTAAACAAATAAAATTAAAACTAAATATATACCACATATAAATATTCTATATTAAGTGAAGAAACATTTATTCGGAGTAAGAAATGAACCATAAAAGTTATATTATACCAGAAATACTAAATTATATAAATGCAAGAAAAATAGAATTTTCTTAAAATTTAAGTTGTTAAGTTCAATAACTAATGAATAAAAGTGCCAAATGGTTACTTTAATTAATGAATGCAAAACAGGAACATAGAAAATTACAGAAAAAAATTTTGAGAAGTATTTTAGCCAGAAATAAAAACATTACCATAAAAGATCAAAATGAAAACCATACTGTTCATATAAAGGAACATAAATTTTACAAAATTTCAATAATATCAAATGGGAATAGTATCTATAGTTGAAGTGAGTTTTATGACAAAAGTAGTATACATTAAAAAAAAATAGAGTCAAAACTAAAATGAATTGATAACATGGAAAAAAATATTCAAGTTTCAAAAATCAAAATTTGGAAAATGATTATGAAAATAAAGGATTAACTAAATAAAAAATGTAAGTGATTCAAATAAAGATTTAACTATGTGTGAAAGATTTAACTACATGTGAATTTCATAGCAAATTATATAATGTATTTTTTATAAATTGAACTTCAACTATAGATATACCAAATTTTTAGTATTTTTGAAGTGAATTAGCAACTTTCAAAATATATTTTATCTTCTATTCATTGTAATCATATACACTAAAGTTACATTCAATTTTATTCAACATTTTTTGACAGTAATGTCTTTCATTTTAAATACTTAAAATTTATTTTGATGCACAAAAATAGATATGGTAAAATTTTACCATTATTAGTTTTATTATTATAAGTTTTACTAATTCAACTAATCATCCCATTTTACAGCAATATTTCAGCTAGCTTCAAGTTATTCTTTACTGGTAGAAAAAAATTAATACATCAATTTGACATCAATTTTAACTCATAAATGGGAAAATAACAAGAACATACATTTTACTTATTTTAATATTAATAAAGTAACTTACTATTGTACTCTAAAAGAAACCAATATGCATATATAAAACATTATTGTTTATCACAATTAGAATCCTTAAGTAATCAAAAATAAATACAGCAAAACTTACTTGAACTAGCTGTAGTAAATATTGAGACATAAGATCATCTGTAAGGCTTGAATCTAGCCATAAAACTGCATGATCACGAACAACTTTATCAGCATATTTACAGTCCAATAACTCCAAAGCAACTTCTGATGAAACTTGAGGCCAATCTTTCAGAAGAACATACATTTGACAAACTTCATCTCTACTGCTCCATTTTACAGCTTCTAACAGTTTTGGTAATGAATCAGGGATAGATTTACATTCTTTCCGCATTCTAAATAGTAGTTCTTTTTCTTGCTCAGAAATTTCTGATAAAGGATCTCTTTCTATGATTTCTTTAAGAGTATCAAAACTTGATGCATCAGTGAATGACTGCAAATAAATAAAAAATGAGGGCAAAGAAACAATGAAATACATTTTTCCATTAATTTTAAAAATATAACATGTCATTTTATTAATTATTTATTGAATTTAGTAACAATTATTCCTTAACATAACTGAAAATCTTACTGTTTGCTCTCCTTGCTCTTCAACTTTAGCAGCAAATAAAGCATATTTTTCAATCTGTTCCATTGATGGGTAAACAACATGACTCCCAAACCGTTCAAACTCAAGTTCCAAACAAGGAGCATCTTTATTTGGATTAGACCCAGTAGTATCTATAGGATTCAGTAATTCATTTTCCATACCTTTCGGCATAGCCCAAAGATGAACACTTATTCTGTCTGACAGCAATCTATCACGATAATCAAAAAGATTGATATTTCCATAAGCAATAGCACAGTGTTCTTCACGCCGCTTTCGCCTAGAAACAGAACATACAGAAAGACATAATCTTGCACTACGAGGAATGTCTGGAAGATAAAGGTCATATTCCAACCATTGTTCCCATTTTGGATTGGAAAACACAACTTGTGATGTTTCTCTTGTTTGACAAAGAGGTTCAGTTCCATGAAAGATTCCAGTTTTGACATATATTTTGTCAACATCTCTGACATTAACATAGGTAGCCCACAATACTCTTATTCGTAACATAGAATCAACATTCCACAAAGAAATTGTTTCTTCATTAGATGGAGGAGGTGGAGCCCGACGTATAATGGAAGATGGCATTCGAAACTCACAATGAGGCAGAGATTTGCACACTGATTCTCTACACATCAGCATAAGTTGAGGAATCTCCCCTTTAGCAATGCATTGTCTTATATACTGGAAAAAGCATAAAACAAAACAGAGGAAGAATTAATTTACAGATAATTTTTATTTAATAAAAATGAAAAATAAATAGGTATTTATGAACAGTTTAAAATCAATTAAAAATTCTGAAAATTCAGCACTTAGAAATATTATTACATAAGCATTAAACTTTAAGGTTAAAAACTTTGAATAGTTCTTTTATTTCAATAAATTGACATCAATAATCAAAATTAGCCATAGTATTTCTTAAAAATTTACTACGATAAAAAAATACATTTTCAAATATATTATTAGTAAGATTACCATTAACTGAACAATGGAGAGAGATATGTCAAAGGACATGCTTCCATCAAAATGCTCCAAAGTAGTAAAAAAAAAAAGAAAAAGAGAGGGAAAAAAAAGTTTATTTATTCTAATGAAAAGAAATAAACTAGTGAGTTTTTAATTTTAATTAGTAAAGATCATAAGTTATTTTTAAATCAAAGTAATTACATACAAAATGTGACTTTCAGGCCATAAGGAAAGACTATGCTTAGAAGGGTAAAATAGAATTTTAATTATATCATTGATTATTTTTTCAAATTGCATATAAATGATTCAAATTGCATAATATTAAGAGTCATACTAAAAATTCAAATTTCCAAAAAGAATTGAACATTATAAAATACATATATATTGTATAAGAAACATTTAAAAAATTTAATGGTATGGTTATCAAAGAATTTATCATCTGAACTTATTAACTTTTCATAATAGTGGTTTGAGTTTATGTTAATTATTTGTTAGAAGAATAAAATAAATTACTTACAGAAATATTAAGGAGATATTAAACAAAGATAATTTAGTTAATAACTGATAGTTATCAAATAAAATAATTTATATTCTTTTTAATTTTATAATCTAAGCAAATAAATTTATGTCAGATTTTTCATTAACAAATTTTCTTTCCTTTAATTTAGAAACAACATATGTTTACTTATTAGTTTTGACCATTTTTATCAATAATTCTTCTTATGTTTTTGGACATGAATATTTGAATACAGAAAACAATAAATCACTTTTAAATTATTTTATTTTTTAAAAAATTTGATGCTTTTTACAATATTTTTTTTAAAAAAAAAAGTTTGCATAAGAATTTAAAAAAGTTTTGTTAAACTCACATATTTACTCTTATTTAGAATTAATCAGAAAATACCTTATTCAAAGTCCAGAAAGCTTTAAAAAAACTAATAATTTTAATACAGATTGGCACATGAGTTGTTATTTTCTTAAACTAACATACTACAAAAGAAACATTCAAAAAGATTAAACTTCAAATTAATATTTTTCACAACCATCTCTACACATGATGATGGTATAAAATATTCAGAAAAATTTTAAATATTTAAATCCCTTTTAAGCAATAACTTTTGGAATAATTCATAAAGATAAGTAAATTTTAAACTTTAAAATAAATTAAGGTAATAATTAAGAATTATTTAATATAAATATGAAAAACAACTTATATCAGTAATTTATAGATTTTTTCTGTGACTTGTAACATTTTTTTTTTATATTTCTTTGTAATTATATTACAAATATTACTTGTTATTTTTTATATAAATTTTTTTTATATTTTGAGTTTCTTTTATTTAAATATAAAAATATATATAAATACAAAATAATAAAATAATTTTAGCTAAATATTATTTATAAAATTTATAACTAAAAGAAACTGCATGAATAAAATAAAATAGAACCAACTGAATCAAATAACAAAAATTTATATTATTTTTATACAAGTTTTTACAGATGCTTATTACTATAATTATAAGAATTTTATTTATTTTTTTGCATTCAACTGTTTAAATGCTGTTAAATTTCCGTAACAAATGTAACAAAAAATATCATGAATTTTTGTAAACTATATAAAATATTTTAATAAAAATTTTTAAGACATTTAAAATATATTTTATGTTTGGTAATATTTTAATAGATATTAAAATTGGACAAAATCTTTAGTCAACATTATAATAAATTTAGTTTAACAATATCAATAAGTTTAATACCACTAAATATATTAACAACAGAAATTTTTAAAAAATACAATTTTATTCTCAAAAAAATTTATATTTAAAAATTTTTTGTACAAAAGAAGTCTTTTTAGATTAAACATCTAACTAGCAGATTTTTAGCAAAATATTTTAAAAATGAGAAAATTTATTATTAAAATATGTAAAAATAATGTAATTGATTTTTTTTTTTTTTTTTTTTTGTCATATTTAAAATTTTTTAAAGACTATAGAAAACTCCAATGGTCCTGAAATGTATAGAAAAATTCAAGAATTTTTAAGGAATTGTAATCAAGAATAATTGTTATTAAAAATAAGAATTTCAAATAGCTTCATTAACAACTGCATGAGTTCAATCCAAAATTTTGATGTTACCCACTTCTGATTTTAATTTTGGATAGTTATTTCAGAATACAAGATTAAATTTCCAAATCTTATGAATAACCCTATATATAATATATTTAACATTTTTTATATGGGAAAAACAATATTTACCTTATATTGTGATAGGGGAAATCTTTCTAATAAATATTCATCTACACCACAGACTTTTAATAAATAGTTGTGCTGACATCCTCGAGCCCTTTCTTCCTGCTCTTGTTTAGATAATTTCAAACATTTAAGTTTTTTTAAAAGTGCTTCTTGAGTAACACTCTCAGGATAATCATCTTTGTAAACTTTGACAGTATATTTTTGTTTTTCACCAGAATTCGAAAGTACCCACACACATACAATCAATGAACCTATTAAACAGAAATAAAAATTTATTTATTTTGAAATCACAGCAGAAATCTGAAATTTCAAAGTTAATAATACAGCACAACTTTAAAATACATTAAATAATACTAAAACAGCTTCATTTAATAAACATCTTAATTTATAAAAGAATACCACTCTTAAATGTGTATAGAAAGTGACTTTATCCAAAAATCTCCCAAAACAAATTTCCAAGATGTCATTAGCAGATTTTATATTTTGATTTTACTGAACAATTTTGTTTATATGCAATTAATTTTATAAAATGTGTTCAACATCATCTTGATAAAAAAATTTAATACTATATTGGAAACCAAAATAAGTATAACAAGCCTTTTTTGTTATTTTTCACATTTAAAAGTGTTACCAAAAATAATTTTACCAACATAATAGATTTATGCCTTTATTTTTTTCACTTTTTACAGTTATTTTAAAACTTATACAATTGAATACGAAATAGAAATTTAAATCAATCAAAATAAAAGAAGACAAAAAAAAATATCCTTTCTTATGAGCCACGTTCACATACACGATATCAGTTCCTGATATTTGCCAAATATTCAATGATTAAATCAATATTCAAACACCTTTCCATTTCTTCAGTTGTAGTTGCTATTAATTTACAATGAAAAAATATCTTATTTTTAAAATTATTTTCTCTGTTTCCTTTTGTTTAAATATCTTCTATGAAATTAAGCAACAATTTAATATGAATATTTCACAACATACAATACATCACAATGATTAAAACTAAAAATGATTCCATTATAAATCAAAAAATGATTCAAATTCATTCAAAATGATTACATTCTGATTAGAAGTTTCTAAAAGAAATATACAAAATAATTTTGCTTTGATGTTATCAACATTTCTCATCTCATCAACAATCAAAAAAATAAAAAAATTGAGAAAGGTGTTAAATATTCTAAACACATTTTAAAAAATTTCTCCAAAAAATTTTAAAAATTCTTCTGATAAAGAAAAATTAGTAGTTCTTAAAAATGGATATACTGCAGCTAAAGAAATGAGATTTGCTTAATTTGAACATCATATAGCTTCACAAAAATCAATGATTAAAAATAATTTGGATTAAAACTTAATATAATAACGTAAAAAAATATGAATTGTGAATCAAAACTTTAATTGGTTAAAAAATAACCTGTTAAAAATAAATATTCTTATTAAATTTTAAAAAAAATTTAAATGTATAAGATATTTATTAAATTTGAATAATTACCAAACTAATTTCATAAAAATTTCTTAACTTCAATCATCTCTCAGTCTATAAAGTTATTTGCTTACTATAAAAATTAATTAAATAAAGAATAGTTTTATATAAAAAGAGCTATAAATTAACATGATTTTTTTTAAATGCAATGTTTGTTCAACTTAAAAAAAATATTAATCATAAATTATTCTATTCTATAACAATTACATAAATAACCATTAATACTTTTAAAATATGTTAAGTATGATTAAAACAGTGGCTAAACCTTAAGGCCTCATTTATATTCAAAAAATAATTTTAACAGTAATCAATCATTTGTATATATTTTATATTAAAAATATTTCTTCCTTTTTACTAATTGAATAATGCAAATTGTTAGAGTATTTCATATAAATTAATCATAAAAATTATACCTTTGTCAAGTTTTTTTTCAAGATTAGGAGGAAGATCTCTACCACTTTCAATTTCAGGAGGATATACATATGATGTAAGTTTATCTATAGCACTTGAATCTCTAGATTCAACTGTCTGCTTGCACACATTTAGAATATTCCGTCTAAATTCAATCAATTCAGGATCTTTCATTTCATCAAATTCATGAACTGGCATGCCTATGGCAAGACCTGTAAAAAAGCATTCTTTAGAAATATAAGACTACATAAAAAATTAAATCATTGAAAGGTAAGGAATAGACTGTATAATTAGGTACAATATTATATAATCAACAATTAACTGAAATCATATAATTTTTATAAAATAAAATTTATTATGTTTGCTAAGTTTAACATATACTATATATGATTTAGTCATTTAACAAGATAAATTACACTAGGCTTAATGGAAATTTAATAGATTGAATTAAACTTCATAAATTTTAGTAAGCAACAAAATTCAATAAGACATTGTATGTAATTCTCAATATTCATAAATAAAAATATTAGGAAATTTAAAAGAATGGCAAGTTATATATAAATTTACTGTATTTTTACATATGTTTTCTAATACACATTTTTAAAGCAAGAAAATAAAATCAAAATTTAAAAATTTGATAATTCTTTAAAATTAAGAAAAATAAAAGGTCATTAAAAATTTAATTAAATAATTGTTCTTAAATGCTATTGAATAGAAATGGCACACTTTATAAACTAAAAATAAAATCATTGAAAATATTCAAATAAAACAAACAAAAAAAAAAAAAAAAAAAAAAAAAAAAACTTGCTACTTTAGGTTTTATCTTTAAGTTCATCATTGAATTCTGTTTCATTCTTACTATGATTGATACTGTGATCCATAAATAACAACCCACTATTCTACATAACTTTAGACATCATATATTTATTAAGTATTTTTTAATTGTCAGATTTTAATTTATCTGATAATTTTATTATTCACTCAATTCTAATTTCTAAACTACTATGAAGCATTTATTTCAAATATTGGAGGACAAAACTAAAAAAAATTGTATATAAATATAGTATATTTAACATTCCATGGAAATATTTATGTTTTATAATATTGACATATAAAATAATAATTTTCAATAATTAAAATATAATTCATAGGTAAAAGATAAATAGCATTAATATAAATATTATTAGCAAAATAAATACCATTTAATATAATTCTTCATAATAAAATTGTTCAATTATGAAATTGAAATGGATCTTTTAAAAGGCATGGTTGGTAAGAACTCTTAAACAATCTAGACAGTTCAATTTCTTTAAAATCAATATTGATTTTGTAATGCTTGTCATCAAAATGTATTATTTAACATTTTTAAAACTAAAAAAAAAGAGGTATATCATCAAAAAACTATATTTTAGAATATCTTGTACTTTTTTTTGATTAACTCAAATTTAAAAACATAATTTTTTACATCCATTTTTAATGATTGCATAGATAAAATAAGAAATAATGATGCAAAAAATGCAAATTCATATATATCACATCTTTACAACATCTACTAAACTAAATACGACATCCTATCATGGAGCCAAGACCTACAGTGCCCATATCTGTTTTCTTGATTGAGAAATCTGAGATGCGAAGTGTATGTCCCAGTTAAGTGGTCAGCCTAATGCAAAACCCCCAGTGTTTAGTTCCCAAACATGCTTAGTACTCAGTTTTATCGACCCACTGAAAGAATGAAAAGCTTATTCAGTGTTTCCCAACCTGATGATAGAACTTTGAAACAATGTGTTGAGTGCATGAAATGCTACCACTACAGCACCAGGGTTCTTACAGCGTGTACACAAAATGATAGAAAAGTTTTTTACTTGGAGTACTGTTCTGTTATTACAATTTGTACTCAATTTAATAAAAGGATTAGAGACAGTCAAAAATTTGTCAATTGAAATACGAATATAATACATTTATGCAATTTTTAGACTGCATATTATAGATTTTTTTTTAGTTTCTTTACTTGAAAACATAACATATGCAATAAACTTCTCAGATGAATAAAGATAATACAAAGAATGAAGTTTCAGTATCTTATAAATAGCAATATTAAACTAACAATATACATTTCTTTGAAAAATAATCAGATGTTTCTCAGTAGCAAAATTTTTGTAATAAGGAATTGAGTCGGAGTTTATGTAATAAAAGGTTGTACTAATCATTTAGTTCTTTTATATTCATAAGATATGATTAAAGGGAGAAAAGTATTTCATGTTATTTAATTGAGGATATAATTCTAAATCATAAAAAAAGATCTCATACATTTCCTTTACATACATAATTAAATTTTTATATAAATATCATCTAACACACATACTAATATAACATAGAATATATATACTTATCCAATATTTATTTTTATCATGAGAAATAAAAAACTGGTTTTGATCATTTAGAATAAAGATAATCAATAATAGATATCAATACTCCAAATGATTAAAATCTTCTTCATAATTAAAAAGTTTAAATATTTTTTAATTCTGTAAACTTAATATCACCAACAAAAATAATAGAGATGTAAATAAAAATAATTTTGATATAACATTATTACATATCTCAATAATGATAAATGCCGATTTATTTCAATAAAGAAATAGATTAACATTGTGGCATAATTTATCTTTCATAAAATTATCTATGTTTTAAAATCTTACCAATTTCAGAATTTAACATCTTTTCTTCCTTGTTGCCTTTGGGTTCAATAACTTTAAGGATGGGCTGAAAAAGACGCAAATCACAAAGTCTTCGTGTCTCATCATAAAATTCCTCTTTTTCGGCATCTTGAGTAATCGAAACAAATATATAAGACATTTCTTGTCCCAGCTTATGAAAAAGAGGATAGCGGTTTGCTTCATGCCACAAATCACCTACAAATAAATAACACTTATCAAAATAAAAATAAAAAAATCTAGCATATGCATTATATATATATATATATATATATATATATATATATATATATATATATATTAAAAATGAATACAAATATATGAGCAGTGAAAATAACACAAAGTAAATAAATCAGTCAGGAAAAGATAATTAAAATAAACATTTAACAAACTATAAATAACATTACACAATCATTGTGAATACTTTTAGATGAAGAAAATAATATCAGTATTGACTTCTTTTACATGTTTGTTCTCCAGTGATGAATTACTTAATATTTGATATTAACTGCAAATGAGATTAAATTTTAGGATATCAACATTCAAAGCTGAAATTAAATGTTTATTAGGCAAAAATTAAAAGATATATTAAGATGTTATAGAAGAGAATTAAAATTTTGTATAAGATTCAATATTTGGCCTTCTTTGAATTCCTCTTTTGAACCTTCAATAAAAAAAGCATTAAACTTTTCAATAATTTTAAAAAAAGGAAATTAATCAAAAGAGAAATAATTGGTATATTGTAATATAAGCTTTTTCAAAATAGAATTATTTAGTATGTATTGAAAAAGAAACACATGCAAAATAAAATTCATACTTAAGAATAACCTTTCATGCCTTCCATTATATTGATAAAAAACCAAATAATTTTTTTTTATTCCAAAACTGTGTTTCTAAAACAGAAATTTCTAATTTTTCAATGCAGAAAAACATTTACTTAAATACTTTTCAATTAATGTTTTTCTTAAAAATGTTTCGATCTTGTTAGCTATTCATTTAACTATTTTGCAGATAG
>JAPDSC010071062.1:0-15381 GCA_026290005.1 Latrodectus geometricus
ATATAAGCATATTTTTAAATTACTATTAAAATCTCTATGGAACCAAGTACATTGATTTAAATTTAAAAAAAATAAAATTTATTTATACTGTTTTAAATAAAATTTATTTATACTTAAGTTTTTTATGAAAAAATAATTTTATGTATTTAAAAAACAAGTAAGTTAGCAAATATCTGAAGACAAAATATCAATGAAAGCAGATATTCTTCTTTTTATTCAGTATTGATTAAAAAAATATTTTCAACTATTTTAAAAAATAAAAATAATTAAATATAATTATTTTTTTTCTAAAATAAAATTACACCTAAGCATTTTAAATTTTCTATAAGAAATTTAAATTTATATTGTTTATATAAAGAATTAAAATCTGAAACTTCTTCCTTTATTAAAAATAAATTGAGATTCAGTTAAGTGATAATAAATATTAAATGATGTTTTTATTTCATACAAATCTTACATTATAGCAATGCAATATTGAGATCCAAAACGAGGAAGGAAATAGCACAGTTAAGGAAGAATAATTAGTCTCATTTGCTACATTAAATTTGGCCAAGTCTTAATAATTTCTCCAAATCATTCGAACGTAATAACAGTAGGAAGTCTAAATCATAATGAGAATCTCTAGTATACGTAGAAGAAAATAAAATGTTCAGGAAAATATTTTAATATAAAAATATTAGAAAATATTATTATTAGAAATCTTTGGAAAACTCATGTTAGAAAACAAAATACTTTTATAATAAATTGCTTCTTATAAAAATGTATTTTTCAGAATAAAATTGAATTTTCAAAGATATTATTTCTACAGATAATATTTCATATAATATTTAAATTCAAGAGTTCATTTATAAATATAATTTATATTATAAATATACATATATGTATTAATTTCTTAAATAATGTATCATAAAACTGTCATAAGAATAATTTATATTAATTAATAATTTTTTTACAAAAAAATAATTTTTAGAACTTTAGAAAGAAATTAAAAATATTAAAATTTAGATTTTTAACAAAATTTAAATGTATAAAAAATATTAAGCAAAGATTTATAACTAAAACAATTTTTAAATATGTATAAAATATAAATTTATTTACGTTACTCAAATAAATTATAAAGATATTAAATATTAAGTTCGAAATTAGAATAATTTATTAAATAAGATATTCCAAGTACAACTAATTTTTGGTTAATTACTTAAAATATGGAGAGCAATGATTTGAAGTAAAATCATTTCACAACTGTTTGAAACAATTTGTAAATATCACTAGTTAGATAACTAATCAATCAATACTTCTAATGTATGATGGATTTCTTGAAAATCTGAAGTAATGAAAGAATTCATACATAAAATCCATGTAAATGTTATATATATATATATATATATATATATATATATATATATATATATATAAACTTTCATGTTTTTTATAAACTATTTGCAGTTTATTTACTATAGAATAAACTATTTTAAGTAAAACTATTATAAACCACTTTAATTAAGAAAATAGAAAGAAATTATATTTTCAAAGCTTGTTTTAATTGCAACATTCGGTATAAAAATTACAAAATTTACCATTAATAAAATCAATTAAGATTGAATAGTATATAAAAGAAAAGAGAGAGAGATTTCCATATAAATGAAACAGAAAATAAGAAATGTAATTTTAGCGTTCCTATTATATATATATATATATATATATATATATATATATATATATATATATATATATATACTGAATTGATAAATGCAGTTACTGAATATAACAAATTTGATATTTTTCTAATAACAAACATCAAAATATGATTCGGAATAAGTTACGTGAATTTTATGAAATTTTTCTGCTTAAAAAGTTTGAAAGATTGTTTATTTAGCTCTAATTGTGCTTTCGTAATCTTATCAATTACAGAAAACTTTTTACAAATGTGTAAAATATTTTACTCTAAAATGTATAATGATGCATTAAATATATGATTAATGCTCGTAATCAGTACATTTAGTTAAAAAAAAAAGTTTTTTTAAATATAGTGATTGTTTGTAAATAAACACTGGATTTAATATAGTTTTCGCTTACTAAAAACAACGACAGCCTAACATAGAATATTAAAGTTTTCATTAAGTCAATGTATATTGAAAAGTTTGTGTATTAAGTTAACCAAAGAGAATTTTAGCATAAACATAGGTAAATTAAATATTTTTTGACTGTTTTATATTTTATTTATTGGACAGAAAAAATATTTGCAAAGACAAATATTTTTGTAGCAATTATTAAGATTTCATAATTTTATCCATCATTCAGAGAATTATAGTTGCATATTATTTAGATACATTAGAGATTTAGAGTGCTTAATGACTCCCTAAAATTTAGATTTTGAGACATCGAAAAGGATGTTTTCTTTTGCAGTGTCATTTTCATTTCTCCTAGACATTGTTCTCACCATCACAGTTAAATGTCGTTTTACAAACAATGACTGCTACATGGACATGACAAACATATTTTTCTTTCTTGTTACATTTCCCTATCTAATATGATGAAATGCAATATTCTCAAAGAAAATAAAATTTTGAGCCGAGAAACGATTTAAAAGTTTCAGTGTCATGTTTACCTATTTCATACAGACAGTTAAAAAACTTACAGTAAAGTGAAAGTACACAGTATTCAATTTCACAACTTGTTTTATATAAAGTTTATGCTAAGATCTTTTTAGAAGTCCAATCTCTGTACATGATTTTAAAACTCCCTCTCAATTTCCACGTCCCATACAAAATTCTATCACTATAAAAATAGTAAATAAGCTATTTGGAAATAATCACATGATATTATGTCTGTAACACTAGATTGCTTTTACATATTAAATTGTGATTGTTCGTTTTTGTCTAAAATATTAATTTTGTTGGAGACATTTTGTTAATATGAATTCAAGCAATGATCTCTAAATCTTTCGTAGCTAAGAAATCATTGGTTTCAGTAACAAACTCCCGTTTTATTTCTTTATTTGTTTGAAAAGTAAATAGACATTTAATTCATATTCTTTAGAGCAGAAAACAACTCCTTTTATTTTAAAGATTTCTCCTTACGTCCTCAGCTCCAATCTTTTCTTTACCTATTTAAAGATAATGATAATAATAATACTGTAATTTCACTGTACTTTTAACATCGCTTTAAATGAAGAGTAGGATTATATTGTTATCATTAAATATAAAAATGGACATTTTTCATACTCTGTAAACACATTAAAAATGACTACTTTTTCTGAGTTTTACTATGCTGAAATCGCAATTTTAAAAATGACATGCAATCGTAGAGATAAATATAATATATATTTATGATAAGAAATTTATAAAAGAGGATTAAATTTAATAATTTGATAAAATGAAAGCTAAATTTTTTAAATTAAATATTTGCTTAATATTAATTTATAATGCCATATTCAAGTAAAATGTAAATTTGAACTATCACTATATTAAATTGTTTTAAAAAAAATCAAAATTGAAATAAAATGAACTAAAATTTAATCATTTACAAAATATAAAATTCAAATTCAAAATACTAAGACAAATGCAGAATACTCAAATGATATCTAAAAAATATTATTGAAATAATTTTCTCCGTATTCACAATATTTTAATAGATTATATTTGTTGATGCATCAGGGAAGTTGTAGCATGTTATTTAAAATTTCAAGAATAGTAAGCATTAAAGTTTTATCATCATGCCTTTCTCCTTTGTTTGTAATTTTTTATAATAAGTTTAAAAGAATGTTTCAAGGATATCATTTTTAACATTCTGAAGTTAACTAAATGAATGAAATTAAGAATATTTTTTCCACTCATTGTAAGAGACAATTTTTTTTAAAAATTTAATTATCATTAGATGAATATGATGTTTTAATTGTTGAATGCTTATATGCTCGCAATACCTTATATTATAGATAGTTACTATATACAATATAGTTTGATTTTCACTATTCAGTGAATGGGTTTAATAAATTTTTTAAAAAAATATTAATTAAAATAATTGATTTTTTTATTTAATTAAACAATTAAAAGTTTGATTCAATATATACTAAAGAAGTTTACTTTCAAATTATACATTTTAGTCTAATTTTATGACATTTGTACTTTTTAATATAATTTCATTTTAGATGAAAGAATAAATAGTTATATTTACAAGTTTTTAAAAGACATAAGAAGTGGATAAAATAATAATTTATATAGATATCTTTTCACAATTGAAATAAAACTAAGTTGAGATTACTGTTCATTTATTGTGATGCTACATTAAATGTAAAAAAACTTTATTCTAGTTAAAAAACTATCAGTCTTTCACTTTTTCGAAAAGCATCTGTCTCTCGATCATTCTCCCTTTTTAAATCAAATAGTATTTGCTCATGACTTCAAGATTTATTCAAGCACAAATAAATGCTTTAAAGTAATCTTGAACAAAGCAAATAAACAGAACTCAACTCTCCATTACGATTCTATCTATTGGTTGATGCAGTTAGATTCTCTAGACACGTAAGTTATTTAATGACCCTCATTTTGAGAAAAGGAAGTTTTAGGATCTTCTCTTGCTACTATTAGTATGTTCAAATCTTCTTCAACATTCTTTTTATTTCTTCTTTTACAGGCTAAATCGATGACAAAAAAGACGGAAAGGATGTAAAATGAAGTCTTCTAAATTAGGGGCTATTAAGGATGCTAACAATAGAAAATAAGAAGAGTAAATTCAGATTTCAGCATATAATGAAGTATAAAATACTCATTTCGGTTTTGATTTGAGTATATTTCAAAAGTAGCTTAAAATAAGCATGTTAACAATGAAATAATTAAATAAAATTATATTAACTTTAATTTCATCGAATTATTTTAAGAAACAATCTTCCTTCTCTTGCTTCATAACTTCCAATATAAATTCCAGTTATTAAATTTTAAAAAATATTATATATTTGATAACTTTATTTACAATTTTATTCGAAAAAAATTTTTTTATAATAAATTATATTGTTTTAATATTATAAAAATATTGGTTAATCATATTTTAAGGTTTTATCCAAGAATTCTAATTTTTATTTAACCTGCAGTAATCATCTATGGCATTTCCAATGAAAAAGTAATTTATCCTTTGTAAGAAATATGCCAATATTCTTATAAAATAAATTTTTCAAATAAACGCAGCTTACGAAAGAAAATTTTATTGTTAGAAATTATGCATTTTGATAATTAATAAGAAAAGTTTAGAAATGATGCATTTTAAAATTGTTTTTTTAAAAATAATGAATGAGTCAGATTTATATAGAAACAGGTTTTCAACTGTGGTACTTTATAATACTCTTATAAAATATACGTAGGCCTATAGTAATAATATAACTGTTGTATTTTTTATCCAATGAATCATATATGTACAATTTATTCATGTGTATTCCACAATGCACTATCTTACTAATTTTGGATGATGAGTTATACATTAATTATGTTTATTCTCATCATAATTTTATAATGAAATTAATGATTAAAAAGAAGAATTACACAATATCATATAAGGATATTATGAAGTTTCATACTCATAATACCTTTACATTAACATATTTAACCTTAGACATTATTTCTGGGTGCATAAAGTAAAGAAAAATAAATTTTTCTAATATTGCATTTTAATAAGATCAAACATGAGCAAGAATTTACTTTAATTAATTCAAAAATAAGTATGAGTTCCAAAAGCTTTGAAAAAAGTTTCAATCAATTTTATTGTCCCAGATATTATTTTCCTCTCGTAAAGATTATTTTAATTATATATGTAACATTTCTTTTTGGATTGCTGCTAATTTCTGGACCCAAAATATTATCCACCAAGTTAATGAATTATTCTAACGTCATCCTCTCATTTTATACTTTTCCAAATAATGTAACTTTACCTTTTTTTAAAAAAATAATATTATCTTCTCTACCATAAAATCATATTACTTATTCTATAGATTATTTTTTACCTTATTTTACAACCCTCAGAGTCCTTTTTATCTTGCTTTTATGAATCACTATGAACTTGCTTTAATATAATTAATTTGAAAAGCCTGCTAATCATAAGGAGTGATAAAAAATGTACAACACTACTTTTATTTATAATATATATCTAAAATAACAAATAATATCAACAACATTTAAAATGCCTGTGAATCTGAATATTAAATTTTTGACATCTTCCATATGGTGTTTTTGGAAATTTCAATGCCGCTAAATATCCCATTTTTATTTGCTTTAGTTTAACTTTATAATAAATAAGTCTAGTTGTTTTCCCTTTAATGTTTTCATAATTTTTTTGCTATGTTTCTATTCTGTATGTCAAAGAAATTGTGATTTCTCTTTGATTATTTACAATTTTCTCTTTATGTCAACTAACTAATTTCAATTCTAATCAATTTCCATCTATATATTTGATATAACTCTCAAAAATAAAAACAAATTTCTAAAGTATGGTATCAAGAGAGTAAGTGATAAAGATGAAATCTATTACAATGTTAAAGATAAAGTAGCATCATTGCATAGTTTCAATTAGTAACACTGAACGTGCATTACAAACTGGTTATGTTTATGTTCATTAACTTGTATCATTTTCTAGAAATATATTATATAGAACTTTTTTAACCATTTTCGAATTTACCCATTTTAGCTAGTACATTTGTAGGTAGTTTTTACTTATTCTTCACAGATACATAAAAATATTTCACATCCCGTATCACGCAGTCCTGAACAACCAAGGGATGTGGTAATATTTTTCAATGATTACAAGGGGTTATTGCATACATGCTTACTACAATTTAAACTGGAGTTTAAAAAAAATTAAGCCTGACTCATTTATCACAGAAAATTAAAACCCAAGCATATTCTATAAAACGCTGTTTGCTCTAAAAATACATATCTAAGGTTGTTCAATAGTGAAAGCGATCAAACTACACCTTACATATACAAGAATTTATCAAAAAGAACTTACAATATTTTATATTGTATTATAATACAGATATAATTTTAAATTTCTTTCAGGAAAATTTTTAGAAAAATGTATTCCTAAAACTCTATTTCTTCTTTTATTTACATGATTTTATTAATTAAGTTTGTGTTTTATAACAGATATTTATCATTTAATTAAATTAATTATGAACTATCATTGAAATTGGAATTCCACAATATAATATGTATCACTTTCATGCAAATGAAAAGATGCTTTTGTTCAAATCTTTTAATTTATTAAAATCCTATAATTATGAAGTTTTACTGTTCTTTCATACTTAGATATATTTATGAAAATTCTTTCTGGAGAAATTAACAAGAAATTAAAATCATAACATCAAGCTAAAAGGAAAATGATAGTTTTTTTCTTATTTATAGTTAACAATACTTTTTATCTTATGTATTTTAATCTTAAAACTTTGAAACAGTGAAATTTTGTGTGACAATATTGTAGCTAAACATGTCTCTACATCACACTTGTGTAAAAATTAGCATGGTAACAAAATATTCTTTCGAACCAAGCAGAATAAATATTAAATACGTATGAAGAAGTGAATTTGGAATATGTTATTAAATATTTTTTAATAGTATAAACATATAAATGTTTTTGACTATAGTTTAAATTTCATCTTTCTTTGGAAGTTTTAGAAAGATGAAGGTAATGTTTTAAATTTTTTTCTAATGTTATTTATAAAAAAGGAAATTCAATTTTCAATATTATAATAACATAACTGTTAATCATTTTACACGAGTCGCTGCTAATAAGGCAATATATGAATTCCAAACTAACTGATATCCCTTATTAATATATTATTTGCCAGAACTCATCCCATTTAACTTGATGTCGCCTTAAGAATAAAATATTTATGAAAATCATTACACATTGTGAGAGATAAATTATTGTCAAACAGAATTTCAGTGTAAATTATGTGCAACGCCAAAAAGGAAATAGATCAACGTGTGTCTTATCAGGAAATATTTTTAAAAAATTAATAATTGAGATAATGTTTCTGATAAAAGTATTTTCATGTTTTAAGGAAAGAGCTATTAGTCTTTAGTTTTCTTAATAAATGAATGAAATTTTTGTAATTATTAAGGTAATATTTATTTAAAATATATGTAGGTCATACAGTAAAGTAAACTTATTATTCCTGTATTTATTTTTTGTAAAAAAAAAAAAAAGAATGAGTGTTTATTGTTTTTTTCTCTTTTAAGCAACATTTAAGGACAGATAATTTTATAACATTGTTTTGATTATTAAAGTAAAATAAAATACAAAACACAAAATATTTTTAAACATTTAACATTAATTAAAATAATCCTATATACTTGAAAAATGTTATTTTAATGTATTAAATATACTAATGATTTCGATTTGGTTTACGAAAACTCTGATTTGTATTATTATTAGTTGTTATTTGTATTATTATTACTTTGTTTTTATTTGAAATACCCCATTTACATCATGAATCTGAGGGAAGTTCTAGGGTTAGGTTATTATATATATATATATATATATATATATTGAGTAGCTTAATATTTTGATTGACTTAACCTAAAATCTTAGTACATAAAAGAAGTTAATTTAGTATATTATTGTTGTTTAATTTTCATCATGTGTTTTAAAGTATTTCTAAGATATCATTAGAATAATTTTTTATGAAGACGGAGCTCTTACTTGTTTTCGATTCCCCTTTTACTAGCTTTAATTAAATTTCAAGCTTTTAATTAAATTTATAATTATTCTAGTGATTCTGAATGCAATTTATGAATCTAAAAATATGTTTCTTACAATTTTCCCATATCTCCATATTTCAAGTTAGTGCTTCAAAGATACATAAGTCATTCATGTTCCTCTTTATATTTTTCTTCTTGGTGTCTTAAGTATAACTTTTCTCATCAGCATTTCCATTTTGAGAGTTTTCTATAGTGATTATCTAGAACAAATAAATTACTGCTTAACAGACACTTTGGATTGTTTTTCAAATCACCAATTGAGTTTGATTGAATTTGAAGAAAGGTTTTTATACAAGTGTATTAACTCTTTTTTTTATCTTAATACATATATTTATTTTCTTAGCTTTTATGCATTTTCTAATGAAATATTACGTATTTTTCCATAATTGTCATCAGATGCCCAATGTGTTCCATACTTCAATATCAATATATCTGCGCACAAGGAATTCTCTAAGTGCTTACTGGTCAAGGAATTAAATTTCTTTATTTACATAGCTTAATATTCGACACAATAGATAATGATAATAACATAAATATAACTCAAGTATTTTGATCAAAAAATTATTGGGGAACTTTAAAAGCATACATTTATTAATATCAGTCTAACTTTAAAATAAATAACGACAATAGTTACTATAGATGAAACAAACTTTTTAAGTTTATTCCTTGTTTGAATAGTCTAGACCAGAGTTCCCCAAACTTTTTTGTGTCGTAGACCCTTGCCATGTTTTTCCATTTTTGGTAGACCCCCTACTTACATGATATTGATTTCCTGTAAATTTCTAACTGTAGTGAAGTTTAGTGTTAAAAACTTAAAGTAAAAACACATGTTAATTAATACATTTATTAATTGAATTTAAATTAAAACTACTTAAAATAAAATTTTGTATCTGTTATGTAAAATATATGTAACATTAAATAAACATAAAATAAACTATAAATAAAATAACATAAGCAATAAGTCAATATTTATCGTGAGAAGGATGAACCTGATGCTTTAATAATAAATTATCAACATTTGGCGTCAATTTTGTAAGGGTTAATCTTAAATCTCCTCAGCTAATGATGTCCAGTCTGTTTCTTTTTTTCGTTAGGAGATTGGTAACAGCGCTGAACCCCCTTTCCACTAGGTATGACGATGGAAAGGAAATTAAAAATTTTCTCGCTATATTCCATAATATGGGATAAGTAACGGTTATGTTGTTTTGCAGCCAGAATTGCTGATATTCGTTTTTAAACATAACCTTAAGTTCTTCATTTGTACTTAGTTCAGTCAGTTTCTCTTGTATTATGACATTCGTTTCTTCTATGTCACCATATGGATTAATTATCTACGGTGGTATTACCATAGTCAAACCTAGATTCAAAATCTGAATAGAGGGCATTTAAATGTTGAACGTAAGTTGAAACGTCGTCTTCCTGGCAGCTTGTCTATGACAAAATGATGAACTGAGAAAATTCGCCCCGTCCAATAGTTTGCTTCATTAGTTTAACTCTGGCAAGAAACGCTGATAAGATGGACTTTGTTTTAATCAAATTTAAACTGTCGCCTTGTAATTGCGTAGACCCCTTGCAGGTTGTCATAGACCCCTGGGGGTCGATATAGACCACTTTGGAATCACTGGTCTAGACCACAATAATAAAATTCATTTTCAGGCAATATATATATATATATATATATATATATATATATAAATAACATACATTTTAAATTCTAAAAATAATTGTATCATTCCATGTGACATTTATTGCAATACTGTGATATGATAATTTGATTTCCCAATAGCTTACAATTTGATCTTTGTTAAAATCAGGAACACATCGATAAACATTTCTTCTTTTCTATAACTTTTAATGAAGCAAAATTTCTAAATGCATAAATGAAATTGTATGTGTTTATGAGGAAATCCTGTTTTACAATTTCTTCATTTAAACGAATTGTAAATGTTACTACAGTCTTTTTTAAATGAATATTTGAACAGATAATTTTTTGCACATCACTATATCTCTTTGTTATTTAAATTTTACGTGTGCTGGGCATCACATTCTTTATGTAGTAATTTTAATGACTAGCAGTGTATCTGTGTGTAGTTAAAAAGGAATTTAAATAGTGTAATTCATATTGCAGATTTATGCGATTTTTTTTGCAAAAAGAATAGCTGAAAACTCTAACTTCATGTTCAAAATTTGTAGTTTCGATTCTGAACGTGGAGTTGAATTAGTTATTTGTAATCTACTTCAACAGCGAGTGCTGGTTTAATTAATAACCTCTCTAATTATTCGAAATGTCGACATGTGATAAAATGACAATTTCTTTGTTTGCTCAATCAAACCCATAATTTCTTTTAGAAACAAATTAATGAAAGCCATATAAAAGAATACTAGAATAAAATTTTGATCAGTTAATATGCTTAATTAATGCTTAAACGAAACTGTAATAAACAACTAATTTTTATTCTTATTAGTTTATGCTCAGAATTGTTTGATTTTTATAATATGCTGTTATATAATGCTTGCTTACCAGGAGTCCCACCTTTCAGCATTACAAGAGGCAGAAATGTCTCTCAGATGGCACCTCCTACAGTGGGACATCCAGTGGGTGTGCCATTGTAGACTCGGAAAGATTTCATAATTTAGAACCAGTGACCAAGTAGAAAACCTCAAGACTTGCAAAGACACTCTAGAGGAATCATTTCACAAGGAGGACATTGCAACCAGGACACATTTAACTTGCCCCAGCTGTCATTACTGAACATGACTGATTCGGATCATGATTTGAACTCTCTACAATCCAATAACGAGTACAAACACCCTAACCAAACAGGTCATTGTGGCTTATTTTTATTATACTTAATAACTGAAATTAAGAAAAATCTTGAATTTATCTTTTATAAAGGTTTTTCCAAGTATTGTAAATTTATACACTATTTACAAATAAGACTTATATAAAAATTAAACTTATTTAAGCATGTAAACTTTAATTTAAAAAATCACCATATTTTTAAAGTCTTGTT
The DNA here is from genome assembly GCA_026290005.1 of Latrodectus geometricus. Lineage (NCBI taxonomy): Eukaryota > Metazoa > Arthropoda > Arachnida > Araneae > Theridiidae > Latrodectus > Latrodectus geometricus. Next base: position 11,759 of record JAPDSC010071062.1, read on the forward strand.
AAAATGAACAGATGAAAAAATTATGAAGAAAAATAGAAGCAAATTTATTTGCTTCTTGCTAGAATAAATTTTTTATTTGTGTTCACTCTTTATTAGTACTTAAAGTATATATTCTTTAATTAAATAAAAAATAAAGTGAAAACATTAATTAAATACAGAGCAAACATTTTTTTCCAAGTTTCCGCTAATATTTATACTTTTGCCATTTCTATAGATATTATACTTTATATATTTTACGTGAAGAATTAATATTAGGGAAAAGATAGCATAATAAATGCTTGAAATTTTGTTCAAAATTTATGGTTTTAGAAGTCACAAGCAGCACTTTAGCAATTTTCCATTCCAAACCTTATTTTTATAAGAAATAGAGCCTCCATAAAAAGGTTAGAAGTGGAATTTCCTTCTTGATGTTTCTTATTTCAAGTTGAAATTGGGTATCTAAACGTCACGGTGATACTTTAGGTATACTTTCATATATTTTATGGCATTTTATTTTCCTATTTTTCAATGGTAAAGATCTTATTGGAAAATTCACTTGCATTTTTGAATAGCTTGAGGAAATTAATGATTTTTACATAATTTGAAAGCAAAGCATTTATATACAGAAGCAATTTTTATTTATTTGATTATAAACATAAGCATTTTTCATAATAAGTTCTGCATAGTGCATTTCATTCTTATCTCATATGTGAATCTCTGTCGTATCAAAAGATAAAAGATCTCATTCTGACTGATTCAGGTATTTTCATAAATATAGTGCATCTAATATATAAAGAATATGTGTGATGAATTTTGATTTTCAAATTGTTAAAACATAAATTTTCAAAATATGCTACTATTTAAAACTACAAAATATGGGAACATTTTAAGAAATATTTTCTTATACGAACAGCAACATTATAACTAAACAAATTTTAAAATATGACTGCAAATATGTTTTTTAACATTGTAAAAATTTCTGTAGAGGTCCATAAATTATACAGCGTGTTTCATGATTTTGTAACCCTTTAACCTCATTAAATGAAATCTAGCAATTTTTAATAAGCTAACTGAATTTTCGAGATGAAGAACAACAAGTATGTAAAATTTCAATTAAAATGTCTTTTGTATATTCAACTTATGTGAATTCAAAATACTTCAACTCTTTTTCCGATCTTCTTCCAACCCTTTAGGTAAGTTAGCAAAATTTATAAGTAAAGTTAAGAAAAATACGATAAGTTTTGTTCATTTCCATCAAAACCTGCAGAATTGGATAACATTCAAGCCATTTTAACACTGAGTTAACCATTTTGAAACAATTTTGCAAAAGTGTAAAAAGTTAGGGTGAATTAAATTGCATAACTTTTCCATTTTTGTCCCCATTTTATAATCTCCCAGTGATACTATCAGATTTTCTAACTTCAAAGAGTATATAAACTACATAGAACAAGGATGTCAAATTTTATTTTTATCTTCTAAGGTGTTCAGAATTACATGATGTATCCAGTTTAACCCAAGGTCAACAAGATTTATGGAAAGTGTTCAGGCTATGAAATATAATGGGATGTAAAATCATGCGTTCTCTTTTATATCATTTTGACATTGTTGCAAACTTAATACGCAGATTTATTCAATCATCGTGCTATAAGTTAGGCATGTTTTGAATCCTCTAAATTTTTAAATGATTGATACCAATATTTTACATAATTTAGAACATTAACAGATCAAACTGTTGTTAAATATTTTGAATAAATTATAAAATATATATAACACACATTTTGAGGAAACTTAGTGCTTTATATGATTTATTTTCTTTATTGACCTTTCAACAAGATATCTAGAAAAATCTCGTAAGTTCGGTTAGCCTTTCTAGCTGATAGAGAATAAAATTGCATTTTATGTTTTTGGATCATTGTCAACATTCCATTACTGTGATCGAATTCATAATTAAATAATATAAAACTGTGCTTATAAACTGTGTGTAAACTATTTAATAGACTTTTGAATTATACTATAATTCTCATTTTTTGATTTCCACTTAATTTTATAAGGGAGAAAGTATTATTCTGCAAAGATAGTTAATAGTTTGCTGTTGTGAGAAGTATATTTTAAATTCAGGGAGATTTTAGTTAGGGATTCATAGAGTATATATAATACCAACTTTTTTTTATACCATCCTCATTTTTTCATAACATCCTCGCTTTTTCATTCTTTCCTTATATTATACCATCCTCGTTTTTTCGATGAAACTAATAATTTTTATACCATTATTTAATTTCTCGAATATAAAGAGGCATATGGAATTTCATAACATGTTAACTTACAATTATTTTTCTGTGAATTTCTATGAGAATAATTCTTTGAAAGAAAAATAAATGTATATATTCAATACCATTAAATCCTTAAAAGTGTCTGAAATTCAAGAATCCTCTCTATTATGTGGAGATTAATAATTTCCCGATAGCATCATTAATATCTTTTACAAAAAATGTTATTTGAATTTCCATACAAAGCCGACAAGGATTTTGAAATTTTAATTGATTAAAGCAACTTTGCAAACAGGCATTTCATTTTATCTTATCTATTATGTGCTAAAATATTACCAAATAAGGATTATTTGGGATTAACTTAAGGATTTGAGCATTTTTTGATCAAATCATATATATATATTACCGTGAAAGACCGAAATCAGAGAATGTCGACATTCACCGGTGAATGTCAACACATACCAAAAACGTTGGTGAAAGACCGTACAATTGATTACATTTCTTGCACTTTCGGACCATCGCCGGTATATGTCGACATACAGACAAGCTTTGGTGGAATTTGAAAAGATGATTAAAGAGCTCCAAAAGGAGATAAGAGAAGGCAACGTCAACAAAGAGGTGCGGCCTAGAGCATTTAATTTGTTTGTTGTCAGGTTTGTCCCGCGGGTTAAAAAATCCTCTACACTTCCTCTCCTCACCGTGATTGGTCACTCCTCCTTTCTAAGAGAGGCGATAAGTTACGTCACACATGTGACGTTTTTCACGCCTGAAATATTGAGATAAGAAAATGCAAATCTGCATTTCTCCTCTTCGGATACGGAGAAATGAAACGCATATTTAAGATTCACCATTAGTGCATTGTGGATGTCGACATTTGCCGGTGTAAGTGAGAAATGAGGATATCTAGCAAATATTTCGGACATACACCAAGCGACTACGTGAATGTTGACATTCACCAGCGAATGTCGACATTCTCCAGATTTCGGACTTTCACGGAAACATATATATATAGGATGGTCTGATTGGTTAGGGTGTTCGTTCTCGTTATCAGGAGATAATGAGTTCCAATCCCGATCCATCAAAAGATCCGTTATGTTTGCTAATAGTGGCTAAGCATGTTACATATGAAGTGGTCACAATGGTTCTCAATGTGTGAAATGATATCTCTGGGGTTGTCAGGCCATGTCTGGTGGTTATTCTGTCAGCTCCAGATGTATCATTTCACACATTGAGAACCATTGTGACCACTTCATATGTAACATGCTTAGCCACTATTAGCAAACATAACGGATCTTTTGATGGATCGGGATTGGAACTCATTATCTCCTGATAACGAGAACGAACACCCTAACCAATCAGACCATCCTATATATATAT
>JAPDSC010071062.1:15481-32514 GCA_026290005.1 Latrodectus geometricus
ATATATATATATATATTTTAGTTTGGTGAAAAAGAAATCCATTATTTTTACGTGAACTTTCGGTAACTTCTTTTGGATTCTCTTTGTAAAAAGGTTTAAAACAGGTTTCATGAAGATTTTTAGGTCTTGCGCGTTACGACTGCTGACATGCGGTTAACTTCAATCAGCTTTGATATTTTATAGACATTTTTGACGATGCTGTATCCACATGCGAGGTGCGTCTCTAACATCAAAAATACGAAATAAGAACGGAATCGACGAAACAAAAATTGTACGTAACTGGTTGTTACAGTCTTATATAGGACGATAAACACCTTTCACAATTTTAGTCACCCGGCTATCGTTTTCGCCGTTACAAGATAAAAACGAAAATCTATCGAATTTTCTGTTTGTTGTCTTCCATTTTTAAAACCTTGTACTCGTAACTGAATTAATCAAACAAAAAAAAAAAAAACACAAGATGATATTTTAGTGTCAAATGTCACCTTTCCAACGAGCATAAATCTGAAATTGCTTGATAGATACCTCACGAGATATCGATCACTACAGACGTCTACCGAAAATATAATGGATTACTTTTTCACCAACCTAATATATATATATATATATATATATATATATATATATATATATATATATATATATGTAATGTTTATAAATGTATATATGTAAGCGTGTGTGTAAAAGTAAATGAATCAAAAAGGAATTAAACTGTGTCTTTATTTCCATTATCAATGACAAATAACTTCCTCAACGGAGGCTTTGAATTGGCACAGTCATATTCAAATAACTCAACACTTGGAACACATTTTGAATAAAAATAAATTTGCAAATTTCAACATCCATATCAAATGCACATAGAAATAGATGCAAAATTAAATAAGTTTCATAAATTTAGCGTTTGACACATGTTAATCTTTTTATTAACACATTACACTCATTATTTACAAAATAGATATATTTTAAAAATTTTCTTCGTAAATGAAATTTTTCTTAAAGTTTAATATTTAGTTTTGAAGATAGGAAAGAAATTTGACTCATTGTTCATTGCAATTAATTCAAAATAATATAACATTTAATCATATAAATAGAATACTTTGAAGCTACAAAATATTTCCCATTATTTCTTTCACAATTCCGAAAATATTTAATTTATTTAAAAATTTTAAATACTTTTTGAAATTTAAATATATTTCTATTTAAATTATTTTTTTTTGTATTTTTAATTAGTAAAATATTAAGGCATATTTTTTAATAGTGAAGCAATTTATAGATAACATGTTGTATAATTCATAAATATAACATTGGATTAAAACTAATAAAATGTTGCTAAAATGTAATATTTAGGTAAATATGTTTTTATACTTCTGTATATAAATAAATGTAATTAATATCCTACTGAAATACTAGTGACAAAATCTTTGGATTAAAATAAATTAACTTTGATTTTATTATGGTGTATAATTTACAATGCATCTAAAATTTTAAATTAACATTTCAAGTAACAAAAGTTTAAAATTAATATGAGTAAAAGAACTGGTGATATAATACACAAAGTTATAAACAATACGAACAATTTTATTTAACTTGAAATTATAAATAAAAAATTATTTATTTTTATTACCGAATCTAATTTTTCATACAATAAAGATTTATAAAAAATATAATAACTATAAATATAATATTTATAATAATATAATATTTAATAAAAAAATAAATATAATATTTTATTTTTCACAATAATTTTCAAGGTTTCATTGGAAAGTGAGTTTAGATTAAATTAATTTATGTAATTAAACTTATAAAATAATGAATCTAGTTACTGTCTGAATTTATAGATTAATGATTTTTATAATCTTGCAATATAAGTAAAAATATCAAGGACAGAATAGCAATATAGTGCAGTTTTTGCAATTTTGCTATAAATAAGCAACGCACGTGATCCTATAAATGTGATAATCTATTATTTTATTCTATTGTATACAAGAGAGTTTTTCCTAACATTTATGTTCTTAAAAACAACAAAATGCGCGCCAGTTAAAAGTTAAAATTAATATGCATTTGAGCTGGAATTTACTACTTACAGATTTTAAAAATTTAGTTTAAGTAAAGTGATATGCCAAATAAATATAGAAATATGAAAATTTAAATAAACATTTAATTTTTCCACTAAATGAAATGAAATTTCCTTTGATTAAAATGTAGGGTATTAATTGCTGATATCTTTTAAGATTAAAATCTTTTTCTCTTTATTAAACTTTATAAATTGCTTTAAACTATTTCTTAATCTCTCATGACGTAATTACTTAAATGAATCAAAAGAAATTAAAATATTTTGATATTTTAAGCTAATAATAAGCTACATTTTATAATAAAAATAGCTACTTATAAACTAAAATATATTTAGAAAATATTATTCTAAATATATTTTAGCTTATAAATAAAAATATTGTTCCTAAAATATAATTAAGAATATAATTAGGCAAAAATACAAACAAATGTATTTCACTCGAAGAAAAACATCCAATTTTATAACATATTTATATTAACTTTTTAAATTATCTGCATAAAACAAATTAAATTAGAATAAAGAATTTGAAATTTAATAAAAGATGGAAAAAATACATATAAAAGAAATTATTCTCAATTAGATATGTAACATGTTTTCAATTTGCTATTCTTATTTAAATTTAAAAGAAAAATAGCGAAAATTTCTATAAATTTTGTACTATTAAATTTGAATATTCAACTACAAAGGTGAATACTTCTATTTATTTTTTAATATGCATGAATTTATAAAATATTTATAATGAAATGCGTAATACAAAATTATTTTCCCTAAAAAACTTAGTTGTTGATTGTCAAAATTTTATAATTACTTCTTCAAATCTCTTCCTGCTAAAGGGTCTATCATTAGCAAAAATAATTTCAATATTATTATTATTAACTTTTCTAAATAAATGTTTCATAAATTTCTATAAAGGATTTCAAATTTTATATAAGACTTTTTTTCTAAAAAATACTTTGATGAAGTGTTAAATGTAACAACCTAAGGAAAATATTACTATGAATTAATATACATAAATTAGTTGATATGTTTCAAAAATACTTTTTGCTAGTACAAGTTTGATATATTGAAACACCTTTTACTCAAATTTATTATGTAATATATTTTGAAAAGACATCAAAACTTTTTAGCTAGTCAAATTGTTAGGGGATTATCCAATATTGTCTTGTGATAAGAAATTGTTATGTAAATTTCTAAAGAAAATATTTGGCGTGTATATACAGAAAATTTAAAATATCTAATTCATTCTTAACCGAGAATTTCTTTGATTCTCGAAAACACTTCTACTCAAATATAACATCAAAAACATATAAATTTATACAAACTTTTTCTTTCTATACAGTTTCTAAAATATTTATTTTAAATAACACTTTTCATAAATTTATTTATGTCTGAATGATAAAAATATTTTTATTTTTAATTGGACTAAATTATTATATTTCATTCTATTATTAAATATATTACTTTCACGAGGGTGGATCAAATATAAAGTAGACTTTTGAAAATAAATTTTCTGATAACTGCTTACATGCATTATCAAAAAAATGTAAAGAAAATAAATAATATTCAACCGATGTATGTTACTCGTTGAATATTGCTTAATAGAAAGAAATCGAACATTTGCAAATTTGAGTTTAACTCATTCTTTAATTTATATACATAATTTTTGTTAATTTAAAACTTTTTTAATTGTTCAGCTAGAAATATTAATTAGGTCTTAAGTGAAAAACATAGAAAGATTGTTGAAATATTTTCGAATAATTTTCCTTTAAACTAAAAAATTAAAAAAAAAAACATTTATATAATTCGCAATGGAAATCCTTAAAAACAACTTACCTTAAACTTTCCCAGTAATATATTGTTTTTATACCTGTTCTTTGCAAAAAAGCAAAAAAATTTGCAATACAAAAAAATCATACCTATTCTATAAGCTTCAAATGATAGTATTGAAACTTTTTTTCTAAATATTCTATCTTTCGCTTTAATTAATCAAGTTTATTTTTGTGAGCCTTTTAATTCCAACTTAAATTTTTAGGTTTACCAAATTCATTATCAAATTAGTTGTGGTTTATAAACTACCCTTAAACATAAAAAAGTACTTGAAACGCTTATCTTAAAATATTTATATCTGTAACCAGCATCTCAGGAAATTTTAAAATAATTAAATAAACAATAATAACTCTAAATGCATATTTGTATTAAGAAAAAACATTTATATTTCATCCACCTTTAAATTTCGGAATTTATTATAATCCACTGAAGTTAAAAAGAAAAAAAAATTAAAAATATACTTTCAAGTATCTAAACTAATTTTTTTTTTTTTGCCATTCAATCTCAAGTAATGCGGGGATACTTTAAATTTTGCTCAAAAGTAAGATTAAAACTATGTACCAGGTAAGCTACAAAGACCAGAATTATATACCATACACCTACCAAAAAGGCGAAAATTGATGAAATTGCTTATGTTTTATATCTAATGGACTATTGTAATTTCTTAAAAAATATTATATGAATAAAAATAGTTGAATATATTTAAATGTAACGTCACATTTTTGTAATATAATTACTTCCATTTTTAATGTCCCAAAAGGAATTGTTAATTTAAGAAATTAATCTCGAATATAGCTTTTAAAAATAAATATTCATTGAAAAATACTTTTTTAATGTAATTTTTATTAGAGAATTTTTATTAGTAATAAGATTTTTTTTATAAACATTTCAAAGTGACATATCATGACTTAATTTTGTTTTAAAAATGCCTCCGTACAACAATGATATTAGTGTTTCTAACAACAAGATTTTTAATACTGTAACAAGTTTTTAAAAGATATACATTAAGAAAAATGCATTACATAAACTAATAACCTATGTGTAACATCAAACACTGCAACTAATTAAGAAAAATATGAATATCCACTTACATGAAACGTAAATTATACAAGAAATGTGCTGATTTGTTACAATAAAAATAATTCTAAATATAATGAGCGAAAGACAAAACAAGGATTACTGTCTGAAATAACAACAATGCCTGAATGTGTGCACATATTCAGTTAGTATCTATAGAGAGTGCGTTGGATTCACATATCCAACAGCTTCTTTGATTATTTTGCAAGCCTATATAGAGCTGTTGAGCGAGAAGTGTATCTTCGATTGTTGCAAAAACGTTGTACGATGGCTCCTCTTCAAGGATTTCTGAGACTTAAACGCCAATCTGTATTCAATATCACCTGCCCATATTTCCATCAAGAATTCTCAGCAATCAGCAATGCCTGTTTTATCGAACTGTGTCTTGACGAAATAAGTAGTTAGATTTCCTTTTCCTTTTACGTAAATGGTGCCCCTGCATTCACATTCGTAATTATATTCCATGAGTGTTTTAGCAGTGTCTTCTGTGACCTGATGATAAAAATGAAAATTTTTTAAAGGCAGTGGAAAAAATTTTCAAAATCATATCCATTAAAATAAAATATTATTGCTATAGAAATAATCTATTTTAGTGTGAAATTTATTGGAAGTTATATAGATATTACGTTTAATTTTTGTTTTATTTGATATTGATATTTAATATGAACTTATTCGAATTAAATGAAAAGCGATTAATTTAAAAATCTATTTTTAACTAACTTAAAAGGAGTCTAAAAAGTAATAGAATAAAATTTGGAACTAAAATAACTTATTAATTTAGAAAAAAACTATGACACATAAAATATATAAAAATACACTATGTCCTAATTATGGATATGTAAATATTAATTAGATTAAAGAAGAATTTTCAGAAACATGAAATTGCAATTAGTGTGTTGAACTCAAATTTATTTATTTAATAATATCATAATCATTTATTTATTTAATAATATCATAATCATTTATTTATTTAATAATATAGCTCTTGGAAATTATTATTATGACTTTGACACCATCGTCATCCATGGTGGATATAATACAATATATACATAAATGATCAGCCTTTGGTATTTTAAAGGTTCAATAGTGTTTGAAAAAAATTTTTTATACAAATGTAGGTAATTAGAATAAAAATCCCAATCAACATTTAAAGAGATTTAATGAGGTTGAACCAATAAAGAATAGAAGATAGTTCAGATCATTTCTTTTCCCTTAGGCATTCAGAAAATGTAATTCCTTTTTGAGAAAAAGGTATGAGAGAGATATTCATCGAGTGAACGTCTTTATTTAATTAACTATGATGTAAAATGAAATTTAAGCAATTTATTACACATACGAATGAACTAAATTATTTTAAGCAGATCAGTAATTTTTCGATTATTGTGAATCATTTGATTACTAATTATTCGCCTTCACAGAGCAGCGCATGTTGCACCTGACGGCATCCTTACCTTTACCTCAAATCGAAATAAAAATAGTTCATTTTAAATGGTGAAGTATAATTTAATTTTGATTTTGGTAATAATTTCTGAATCAAAACTATTTTAGGATTAGAAGGCTTTTTAATCCTAATGGTGCTTCAGTATTGATTCCTATGGTTACAAAACAAGTAACATATCATTGAGATTTTTTTTACTTATATCTCGAAACACATTTCATATATTCTGAGAATATTTTGCAACAGGTTTCTTTGGTAGGCATAATATAAATTTATAACTGTCTCTACCTTTCTGATTTTGCATACAAGTTTTTTCATAAATTCAAAATATTACTCCTTACTCTAATATACAGTGTTATCAAAATGAGTTATTATAAATTATATAATCACCTTTTATAAAAAAATAAATACAAAAGAAGTAGCATTTATATAATCTTTAGATTAATTTAATCATTAATTTGATGTTTCCATTTATTTTATAACTGTAAAATGATCAGTATTATGATTGATTCGCTGTTTTTCTTAATTTTGGATATGCTATGTTTAAATTTGGTATTTTAAAATGTATTATCATGGTGCTTCATTTTCACTCTCACGCCACGTAAACATAAATTTTGAATTTCTTTTTAATTATAATACAGTGCTAATCATAACTTTCGAAAGCATATTGTCATGCATACTACGCAGATATAAATATTGGATGCCTTCATTAAGTTCAGCTACCTACCTGAATCTTTCCCATGACACCACAACTGTCCATTCTGCTAGCTACATTCACCGTGTTACCCCAGATGTCATATTGAGGCTTCTGTGCGCCTACTACTCCAGCTATTACTGGCCCATGGTTGATTCCTTAAGAATAAATCATAAGATGATACCAAGTGTTAAATTTTATAATAAAGAAGAGTTAACCATAAGCAAAATTTATAATATATTTTTATAAGAATTATTTTTACAAAAAATTTAGAAGAATCCCAGAAGAGTTTGTTTTTTTATGTTAGAAATTGGTGTACTAACATTAAATTACATTATTGGTTCCTAAAACATTAAACTACATTTTAATCAAAAATTTATTCAAAACGATAAGGAATATAGTGATTTTAGGGAAAAAAGTTAGGTTTGAAGAAATGCTTTGATAATTGATGTCTGATGTGTAAGTGTTGTAAAATAAAAGGAAAATTAAATAAGGAAAAATAAAATTTTTTATTACATATTTGTTAGTGATAAAAAAAATGCACGATCTGAAAATATGTTATACTAACAAGCAAAAAATATGCTTTTTTGAATAATAATAAGTGAGAGACATAGATTCCCCTAACCACACACATCAAAGAGGATAAGAATCAATAAAGGACTGTGATATTCACTTCTATTTTTATAGAAGAAAGTTTGAAAACTGATGAGTTCCCCTAGGGATTAGAAGCTAGTAACGAATCTACTCTTTTGAATTTCTCAAATATGTCCAATTGAATTCCTATCTACGAAATATATGAGTAATTCCATCTTAAGAATTATTTAATTAAAAATGAAACCATCCAATAAGATACGATGAAGTCTTCTATTATGAAAGAATTCATTCTTGATCATTATGGAGACTGAAATCAATCAATGAATCAAACTGGAGACTGAAAATCTCATCCCTATATAGATGAGCCCTTTGTACTCGATTCCTAATATTTACATGTTGGACCATTACTACAGATAGAAATACAACCAAAAACTAACATTACGTTTATCCAAAATCTTACATTTTCCTGTTGCGTTTTTACGGACTTCTTATTTACGAACACTCAGAATTTTACGATCTAAGGGCTTGTTTCTTGCATGGTCTCACAAATACAATGATTATTTTAATTTTCATTTACGAAGTAGAATTTGAAAGCTTTCCCTTTTGGAAACACATTTTTATGCACCTTTTCTTTGCGTTTACATTTTATATCTAATTATCTTTTTTATTTTATCATGCACTGAGAAATTTGAATTGACATTTTTATTGGAAAATTATAAATCCTTCAAGTTATAAATAACTAACTGCACTGCTGATCTTGAAATTCTGGATATTTTAAATTTGTATGAAGTTTCACTAGCCTAATCTAACTCTTGTTCTAGCATATGTTTTAGGGCAGTGGTTCCCAAACGTTTTTTAGCCCCTCCTCTTTCCAGAAGAAATATTACTCAACTCTCTTCGAAAATTAATTTTTCGTAAATTTTGTTAATAATAAATGTATTAATATTTCTGCCTTTTTCATAAAATATAGTACAAAACGGTGTAAGTAGAAATATTGAGCTTTGAATTTAGAAAACTATTTATTGAACTAATAATGGAACGGAATGAAAAAAAAACTTATAACATTCCAAATCATCGTAATAAGAATGATGAAGCTAGAGTACTGCAACCAAATCTGGATCACCATCAGTGGCTATTGATGCATCCAATGCATGAAAAACATTGATTCTTCTTTAGTATCAGTTTGTAGATATTTTGCAACTAACAATTCTTTGTAAATTTGTTCTTCTTATGTGAACGCACATTTATGCTAAAAGTAAAGCTTCATTTCCTTTCAAAGTTGATTCATCAAGCTGAATAGAAAACCACGCAATATTTTTAAACACCTGCACAATAAATCTTTAACATCTTGAGTCATTTTAATTCTTCTTTGCACTGTAGTATTGCTTCAAGAAATTTTCTTTGATATCAGATGTTGCCTCATGTTGCACAGTATTATTTTACTTAAAACTGATTTAATTACTTTTTCACCAATAGTACGAGGTTTTACCAATTTAGTAATCAATAGTAAAATATTGTAAAAAGAAAGCAAGGCAACAATAGCTTGTGTGGTTGCGGTTAAAGAAAATTTTGTCAAAATCAGTTGTTTGATAAATTTTTCTTTTAATATTAAATGACAGAAAGCCTTATATTTTTTATCACCATGAATTTTAGTCAAACGTTCTTGCAGTCTGGAAGGCTTTATAGTTTCGTTTGATAAAACTTTCTGACAAATGAGACACATTGGTAATGTATTGTCTATTGACTCAATAAAGCTTTACTTCAAATATTCGATATTATATTCCCTACAGTTTTTCTTTGGTTGACCTATTTATTACCTGAAGAAAAGACAAATTTTGAAATGAAATAATTTTTAAGTTGAACAATAATAAAACACGTAAATAAAATCATATAAAAATTTTTTAAGGGCAATTTCTACTTAGATCAAAAAAGAAAATTTTTAGTTACTTTCTGTTAAACTTCGCATTGTGCGTTTGGACAGTAAGAGTCGATACCATAAATCCATTTCATTTGTTCTGTTTATTGCTTCTATAACTTTTATGTTTTGACAAGATTCTATTCAAAAACATCAAGACTGTTGGGTTTTTTTTTTTTTTTTTTTTTTTTTTTTTTAAATTAGAAAAAAGTGTTCACTTCTCTCTCTTTCTTTTTATACACACTTTTCTAATTTTTTTTTTTTTTTGAAAACACCAAGTTGAATTTTAACAAAGGAAAGGAAGTAATTAATAATGATACTATAATGATCTAAATGTAGTATGAAGTTAAAAATGTATTTAACTTTATACTTTATTTAGGAAACTCCTAACACTTCTGCAACAGATAGATTGCATTTGATTCTCCTCAAAACAATCAACTGCCCAAGGTATATTTATATGTATATATATAAATATATATATATTTATATATATATTTATATGTATATAGCGTTGCTATTTAAAAAAGTTATATTATTGAGACATAATATTCACTGATATAAAGTATTCAAGACTTACAATTGTTTTTAATCAACTAAAATCGAAGAACTTATGCACCTCACTTTTTAACCATTGTTCAAAACTTGCATTTTTATGTAACAGGAAATTTAAGGATTCTCAACAGCATAAGCATTATAATCCTTATTTTAAATTCATTCTATTCATTATTGTTGAAAATGTCTTAGAGAATAAAATTTTACGTATCGAATTGTAAAGAGAGTAATATTCCAGTCATCAAATTATAAATCAGGATTTTGAAGAATATCATTATCTATCATGATTATAAAGAATGTGAAATGTCTTTTTCTATAGGGAAAGTAAATATTGTAATTCAACATTTTCAAAATTTTGTATAAATGCTTATAATAAATACCATGTTATGTGTACTTTAAATGATAAAACAACAATTAAACCTACCCACTCTCAGTCGAAATCTCTGAAATGATTCCCTGTTGATTTGATCCAATAATGTCATCAGAGCTACAGCAAACTCGGTGAGAGCAACAAGATTGTGGCCTTGTCGAGATTGATCCTAAAAATAAAAAACAAATTCCCAAATTCTCATAAATTTCTGTTTTTATGAACAAATTTTATAAAATTCATTTACAGCTGTAAGACTTTAAACTGAAATAGATACATGTTGTATTGTTTGCAGAATACGTGCTACTGTAATTCCTATAAATTAACTTAATGAATCCAAAAATATCAGGAAAATTGCATTATTCTGCCATCAAGGTTTGAAGCATACAGATTTTCAACTTTGGATGAAGATTCATTAAATGACCGAATAGGGAATAGCATTAGTTTTTTCACATCTTTTTAATTTATCATGAAAATCTATAAATATACAAGCCGCTCTCTTTTAATTCATTTAAAATAATCTCTCGATTAGTATAAAATACATTTTCTGATACTTAAGCACCCCAGATTGCTAGGAATGTGTGTTATTGAGAAAACTTATCTTACTGAAAACTTTTATAATTGTAAATCAATTAAAAGTTGTAGTATCAAACTATCATAGTTTATGTAATATCAATAAAATTTTAAAAATTTAGAGTAACTCTATTAGTACTAAAAAGCTTGACTGTTCGAATATATATACGCATAAAAGTAAGAATTTTAGTTAACTACTTAATTATGTGGTAAAGAGTATCATATTTGCTACACTTCAATGAATCGCTTGTTAATTATTATTTAAAAATGTACATAATAGTTTAAAAAAAACAAAAATGATTTAGAATCCATTTATTATAGCAAATTAATTATATTACTATGATTTTTTTACTTTCGTTATTATCACAAGATCTAGTTAAATTAATATTCTAATACTTCAAGAAGAAAAATTTTTTTTGTCTAATATGTTTTCTTCAACGTAATATTTTCTTTGCTAATAATGAGGATATAAGCTTATAAAATATTCATGAAACAATATTTTTCCTCATATGCTTTTAAATAAATATTCCATGCAAAGTATGAAATTAATATTTGAGAATATTCAAAAGCATCTCCTCTTTAAATATACATAAAGTCTCAATATATTCTTACATCAATTTTTAAGCACATTTTGTTCTGCAGATTTATTGGAAAAAAATAATAAAGATGCATTCTCAATAATCAATATTTGTTTTTTATTGTAATTCCACACAAAATGGTGATACATCGCAGAATAATAGGAAAATGTAGCGAAAAAAATGTCATGAATATTTTATTCAATAATACGTATTTAATAAAATATTTTAAGCCTTCATTATAAAAATAATTACATTTATAAAAATAATTAAATTTGTTTCACAGAATACTTAAATTATATAGATTGAATTCACCAAAATAGCAATAAGAAATAATTTAAAAGAATAATTTACTTGATATAAAATTTCTAATAAGTGTTAAAAGTTCTTGTGTAAATATTTACATACCCCATTTTCTTCTCTTCCAGGTTGTAATCCAGCGGCTGCCATATATGTACTACCAATTGTCTTTATTTTTTCTATTCGACTGAACTTTGGTTTTAAAAGCAGCTAAAACGGAAATATACTTGATAGTAAAAATTTCTGAAATGCTCATTGCTAATGAGATTTACTAAACTAATTTTCTTTTTTTTTATTTAAATTTTTTTTAACAAAAGTGCTTTTTAAATAGATATTGTCAAACAACTATTAAAAATACATACGCAAAATATGTTTTTGTTCAAAATTATCAAACATTTGTACAATCGCGCAAGTAATATGTACTCAGAATTCCTTCTTTCTTTTAAAATCAAAATGTTGCTATGTATTTAAATTATATGAAATAAAAATGTAAAAAAAAATAATTTTACATTTGTATAAAATTTTATATCGTTTCAAATAGAATTTACAGCAGTTTTAAAAAATTCTCCTAAAGCAGGCAAATTAAATTTTTTTACAAAAAAGCTATAAATTAAACAAGTTTATATAAAATAATTTCATTAAAATAAATTTTTATAATGTTAATTTTGAGTTTTAAATATAAATCAAATATGATTTAATAGATTATTTTATTGAATAGAAGTCTGTTCAATAAAGTAATCCATCAAAACCTTTTAAATCATTTTAATATATAATTAACTAATATACCAAAATTCAGTGGGCTGATCATCTTTCTGTAACTTCCTGTGAGCATTTTGTTTTCTTAACTTTGATTCATTATGAATAAATATTTCTCTTTGGTAAAATTTACTCAAGCGTAAAGCAACAAGGAGATAAAAATCAAACTAACTACGAGACAAATAAATATCAAATCAAATTAATAATAATTTAGTGCATCAAATTAATAATAATTAATAATAAATTAATCCTCGAATGAATAATTTAAGGGATACGTGAAATTTAATATCTATATTAATCATTTCTTTTTTAATTGTTATGTATTTTAGAATCGTCTCTCCGTATTCTATATTAAATTATCGCTTAAGAGTGTCTAATACTTTATAAAACATTTGCTCCATGAAAGATTTCCACTGCATACATTTGTAACAAAACCATATTTCAAAAGTTTATTAGGATGAAATTATAATGTTTTATCGACTTTCATAATTAATCTACTTTAGGGATATTATGGCTTTTCATGGCATGGTCTCCAAAACATGACTCTTATCACATACTTGTCAAGCGTTATAGTATACAAAAACAGCCCATAAACTATGAGCTTCATGACGGCAGAGAAAAAAAACACTAGCAAGCTATTGTGATCTCCGAAAATACTTGGCGTGGCTGAAAATTTAGAGCTCAGTCAAACTTTTTTCCAGAAATATACTTCAGTACCATTGCAAACGGCTATTTCTTTATAATTAAAATTAATAAAAACATCTATTCTAATCATTATCTACACATAATATTATTCGTAACTGCTGATGGACTCAAATGGAATTCTTCTGTAATGGTGTTGGAGTTTCACTGTTATATTTCTCAGTCATGGTGCTCTTTTCTCTAGGCTGAAAGGTAAATAGTTAGGTTTATCAATAAGTAATAATTAGAACAACCATCAATAGATGACTCACTTCTCTGAAATTTGATGTTCCACATAAAAACATAACTATTGTCGTGAAAAATACATTCTTATTCTAGCTACCACCAGATTTGAAATTTTCCCTACACTTCCGATTACATCAAAATAATTTTAATGATCACCCTGGATGACTTTAAAAATCATCTCAGCGTTTTCATCATTCTCAGTAATGAAATTTTCCAACAGAGTTAGATAATTAATGGCAGTTTAAAATTTTAAAACATAAATACACTCTGAGTTCTTTAGATTTACTAAAAATTGTGAATGGAACATATTGAAGAAAGTTTAAAGTAAGATTATAACTTGATAGAATATTATTGGTTATCATGCGACAACCAACTTTCACGATGTGTTGACTCTTTAGTCAGTTGGCCATGAAACACATAGTGTTGTCAACTTTAGTTGGATTCCAGATGTCAGCCTCTTCATTTAGTCTGTTGATTAATATTGATCATTGACTGGTATTGATTATTTTCCAATGGCTTTTTAATACATCGGTTATATTCACTCACACTGCTTTCTTGAACAATCATCATCAATGTCGCCAATGTACGTATTGACAGTTTGAAATGTTTTCCAAGCCCTAAAAACGTATTAACATATATATTGTAGTGCACATGGAATCATGAGGATGATTCCTCCTTGTTGGATTACACACTTGATGTCCATTGATCCGTTATTATAGTTTTATCGAATTCTTATTCTGTACATTAAGTGTAGGTATTTTGGATATTTGGCTGCATTCTTCTTATCAGAGTTGTTTTAAAATACGTGTTGTACATGGTACTTTTGGAACAAGAAAATTCTCGAGACAAAGAAATAAAGTCATTTTCATTTTTATAGCCACTATCAAACGAGACATCAAGAGCTTGCAAAATAAATTATGATAATTTTTAGACCACTTTATTTGCGATATGAAATAAATGTTGCCATGATATAGTAAAATATATTCAGGAGCAATTACTTTTCTAAAAATAAACTGATTTCTTAAAATTATTCGAAATTCTACTAAATTTTTTAATTCCTATTTGGACTGTAATATGTATATTGAATTCAGTTTCTAATTGATAATTTTAATACTGAGACTGGATATCAATTATATTTCAACTAAAAAAAGTTGTCTGTTGTTTCAAGTTTAAATTTTCCAAAATTATGCCATTATTTATGTTTATCAGTAAACATGTATACCTTTCGTTGAAAATTGCGTTAGATAAATTAATATTAAAATAAAGCTTCAAAGCAAATATTATTAAATATCATATGTTTTAATTTACATTAAACTGGATATTCTTAAGCAATTAATAATTTTATGCGCTTTGAAAAATGCACTGTAAATTTAATTTAATATATAAAAATGTCCTCAGAATTAAAGATGAAAAAAAAAGATTTATTTATTTTTCATTAAAAATTGATTTTAGAACACGATAATTAAAAGTAAAAAATATACCTTATCAAAATCACATATAATTTCATTAAGAAGCCTTAGACATTCCAGTCCTTGTTTATTTATATCAGTTTCGTCGTAAAATTCTTTGTAATTTGGAATGGAGGCAAACATAACAGCAACGTTGCGATATCGTTCATGGTATAACTCCTATAATATAACAAAAAATAACATAATTGATGACATTGTTTAAAATAGTACTAAAGTTAATATTTAATATGATTATTTAAAGTACTAAAAATAATCCCATTTTAAAAAGCTGAAAATAAATTAATATTTTTTTGGTCTATTGGAAGTATTTTTTAATTTGGTTTTTTAGTTTGAAATGGTTTATAACTATGGAATATTATAGAGCATAAATTCTTTAGTCCATATCCATGAAGACATTTCTTAGCCTGAAAAAAGGTAAACAGCTTCTATAGGAAACATATTCATTTTTTCATTTGTTTTTAATTCATCGTTCATTATTTTACTAACTCTTTATTTCTATAACCTAATTCTAAGTTAATAGATTAGACATCTATATATATTTAATAGCAAAGCCATGCAACAAAAACACACAGTGACATTGTTATCTATAAATTTACCAAAACTTACTAGAAGTTAGTGTTTTTATTCAAAAGGATTCACACTAATAAATAGCACTGGATGTAGATCAGATAATACATTTTTTATGACATATTTATAATAATGTGCATTTCCATCGAGGATGATTTAAATATCTTGTTGAAGTCTAAATAACCATATTTCTGATTTTATCTCAAAATTTGTTTTTGAATTGTCAAAATTCTTTAAATGAAAATTATCAAAAATGTGAATAATTCTCTGTCAAAGCCTTTTTGAAGTATATCGGAATTGTGCCTCTTCTAATTTTAAATACGTGTGACATTATTGCTGTTAACACATTAAACTTCATTCTAAAACACATTAAAATTCCAATTCTAAGAAACAACTTAATATTACATCTGAGGCTAATAATATTTTATTAAAATGAAAATTTTAAATAATATTTTATTAAAAATTAAATTTTAAAATTTCATTAGTTACAATTATTTAAACTAGCACTATACTGATATTTAAAATTGGTAATGTGAGATTCACTTGAATAAGGTAATGAAAGGCATATGACTGACCATTAAAATTGCTATATTATAAAGGAAAACATTTAACATAATATTGGTTGGATACATAATGGGAAGAATAACCACTTAAAATTGAAGGTATGAACTATATATTAAGAAAATGGTAAGTATGTAATACTCCAAAAAGTATAATTATCACAAGTGTATAAGAAACATCATAGTATTGTATCTAATAGTGATAATCAAGTCAAAATAAATAAATTCAGCTAAACCAGTACCCAGAAGCATTATCATTCTTGACAATAATAACAGCACTTAACTGGGGCCAAATAACAATCCGGTAGCATGTACAGGTAAAACAATAAAGGCGGCATCAATGCTACGTTATACTTCGATAATAGTAAATAGGGAAAGAATGGTGTTTGGAGATTTGTTCGGCAGTTATTTATCAAATATTTTCAATTGTTAAGATTTCAGGAGAAATTACGAGCCAGAGTAACAGTCGAATATATTCTGCATCAATGAATTCAATACCTTAATTTTGTGGTAGTATATCATCATTTGTGGTATTATGTTGTCTTTCAGAAATAGTAAGTCGCGGCAGCTTGGAAGACGATTTAGTGCTAAGATCTAGGATATCAGAAATATGGCTACTGTTGCTCAAAACACCGGCAATGAAAATGATAATACATTGAGATATGAATCCATTGTAATTTAAGCCAACATTCTAGGTCTTATTTATGTGTTCTTCAAAATTATTCAACTGTACAAAATATGTCGTCAAATATTCTGTACAGTTGTAAACTT
>JAPDSC010071062.1:55418-72408 GCA_026290005.1 Latrodectus geometricus
TTAGGATTAGCTAATACTTACATCTTGTTCAGCCTAGTTGTTTATAAGGTTGTAACTTATAAACTGCTAGGAATAAACAAGATAAAAGAAAGAATTAAAATACAGCTTTATATAAGAAATATACTTCTGTATTATATTTTATGTATTTCGTAATAAATACAAACTTGAAAAAACTAAAAAAAATCTTAAAACTAAGAAACTACATCGATTTATTGCAGGTGCATTTATTGCGAGTTAACTATCCATTCTAAAAATATTAACAATTTTTCATTTTTTCAGCATGTTATCGCAGTTTATTTTGAATACGTTTACATAAAATCAGCATATTGGTAATTATCTGTAAACATTTTACAATTAAGTTCATAATTCATATTTAGAGAAAATGAAACCTTATTCTCAAACACCTTATTTTATGTTTCAAAACACCCAAAATAAAAATGATTTTATTTATACGGATGTTGTTTGTTTTTATGACTTGTATCTTTTTTAAAATTACGTCAATCCCAATATTGTTGTTGAAATAATTGAAAAATATTGGAACGCTTAATTATTTGAAAATATGTTAGAAACTTAACCAATAGAATAAAGATAATATTACATTATATGCTATGTTATTTATTATATACATTTATGTTATGATGTTACTTAATGGTTAAATTATGTTTAATTTATTTTAATTATTAAAGTAAACAACAAATTTTTTGTTGTCTTTAATGACCCAAAAGAAAATGGTTTATAGAAAGTGTAGCCCTTTGTTACCTCAAAGAAATAATCATCAGCACCCAGCACCTTCGGCCAACGTGTCTCCAGTTGTGCAATCTCCTTGTTGCAAAACTGTAAGGTATTGGAGGCAAAGAAGACCGAAAGGGCTTAACGCAAGTCTGCTTCATTGGTGAAGAATTTCCTACGAAGATGATTGTCCAGGTAATGGAAGCGGTGGTAATCTGATGGTGCAAGATCACGTGAATAAAGAAGATGGTAGAAAGACGTCCAACCAAGTCACTGTATGGTATTCTTGGATACCCGCACAAAATGCAACCCCACGTTATCGGCCAAGAACAGTACAAAATTTTTGATTGCTGTGCTAGCTTCTTCTGTTGCAATGCCTGTTGCACACGTTCCAATTGTTGTGAGTACAGGTCCACAATGACCATGGCCCGTTGGTAGCAACTCATAATGAACAACTTGACGACAACATCAGACATGAAGCAGACTATTGAGTGATTGAAGATGGACAAATATCCCTACCCGAATTTGTGAAACTAATGCATTGTTGTTCGTTCATTTACAGCACTGTCCTCAAAGGTTTCGCAAATTTGGAGATTTATTGCAACAGCTGGTAAACCCACTTTGAAATTATAAAACAAACAACACCAAAGGAACTCCTTGGGCAAATCCATTTCTCTTTTCTACTGTGCGAGTTACGACTGGTGACTGTGCTCGGTGGACCTGCTTTTATAAGAGATTAGATATTTCTACTCTCTAATGACTAATCTCAATGGTCAGAGTCTCAGCCACCTCACTAATTGGCATACTTATTCTCACTTTATTTAATGGCAACGCTAAAAAGACATGAACTTTCTTGTTTACCTTGGAATTATTAAGTCTAGAGTAAATAATTATAAAACATATTATGCAGTTTCTAAAAAAATGTATTATGACGTGAATTTTCTATTTAGTCCTATTCAAGAACAGCTTATTCTAAATGTTATATTCTTGTAAGAAATAAATGTGAAAAATGGTAAAAAGCAGGTGAATGTATATTTAATTTAATTCATTTTTCCTATACATCTTTATTTTGCTTCCATGTAACAAAACAGATTAAATTGTATTTTATATTTCCTTATTACAGTTATAAAGTATTTATTTAATAACTATATATTTATAAATGAATTAATTTTATTTTATCTGTCAGTCGAATTTGTTTCCGTTCTTAAAATAAAGAACCTCTGCATGGAATGGAATGAAATTTATGTCAGGATTTGGTTAATTTAAAATAAAATCTATGTTTCACTTTAAAATCTGATCAGAAAGTTTGTAATTAATTGCATGTAAGTATTAGGAACTCCAAGTAAAGTTAGCCGAATGGTTATCTCTTTTGCCTATCATTCAACAGTTTATGAATTCGATTTCTACATGGAGCTTGGATAGTTCTTAGATTTGGATTATACCTTGCTTGGAAAAGTGATCTTTGAATGGCTAACAGATTAACTAAACAACCCTATAAAATTGCATCTGCTACAGAATTCTCGTTTGAAGAAAGAAACATCTTTTATTTTCTCCTTTTAAACTTGTCTTCTATTTGTAACCAGAGAGAGGCGAAAAATATGTACGACATCAGATTCCCTTTTTTCTCCTTTCTCATATTTCTTAAAAAAGTAACGATATATACTTCTTTTGATTTTTTGAAAAAGTACTGTTTTTACTGTCTACGATGTTGATATTTTGATTTTCCCAATAATTCGTAAGTCAGAAATACTCAATATCAGTACTTAATAACTTCACAACAAAAAGAATTTTGTAAGCATTCTATATTTCATTCTAATTTGTGATAAACATTATCATTTGTAAATTGTGTTAGTTCAATCATATTGTAATGTATAACCCCTTATGTAATGAGCCATATCATGCTTTCATGTTTAAAAGGAAATTTCAAATTTCCGTTAAAAGTGATTCTTTGAATTTACTTAGTTCGCTATGACGTATACAAAAAAAAACTAATAAAATTATGTTTTATTTTAATTTCATTAATTTAATATTTGTTCTATCAGTTCATAATTAGATTAAAATTTAAAATGTTTTGTATGTAAGGATTTTTATGTGAATTAAACTCTAGAGTTTGTGTTTTACTACTTAAGCCAAAACTCCAGTCAGAAGGGATTTTTTTTAACTCTTTGGAATTTAGTTCATTTCAGTATACTATATGAGAAAAAGGTCTCGTGAATTTTATTTATTTTTCAAAAAAAGACACTCCATACTTCAAAGTAAAAATGACTTAGAGAAAATAATTCCATACTTCAAAGTAATAAAAAAAATTTATGTACACATTTTTTTCTGCAAAATTTTAAACTAAAGCATATTCTATGTCATTTATCAGCTATAAACTTATTGAACCAGATGTAAAATGATTAAAATAAAACGCAACGAAACGGATACATTCAGTCAATATATTATAAGCTATAGAACATATAACAAGAAAAATATTCAATAAATCGCACTAAAATTTTCTATTAATTGTTTTTTTAAAACGTTTTCATCACAACATCTAAAATTGTTAATACATTTAAGCAACGGATAAAAATTTACAACATAGACTATAAGAAAAGGTCTACTGATAAGCTAATGCACGTTACTAGACCACAATGGAAGTTTTTAGAGAAGTATAACTAATAATCCTGTTATGCCAAATTTAAAAATAATATAATTAATTAGATAAAAAAATTTAACAGTATAAAATAATTAGTTGGCATGAAGTAATTCTCTCGGTTATATCAAAGTGGCTGAAAAAGATGATGTGAGCAACGAAAGTTTTTAAATATAAGAACTTGAAAAATGTGTACTAACTTATACATACATAGCAATGATTTTGAAATATATATAAAAATTGCAAAGTGTGGAAGACTATGGAAAATGCAATGAGACAAATATGTCTTATTCATAAAATTTTTATTGCCAAGCCCACTTACTCAAAGCTAATCATTAAACAAATGATCAACTATAGTTGAGTGATAAGCTGGAGTGCTAATCACTCAACTATCAACTTAGACATAGAAATGCATTAAGTTTTATACAACAGCCTTATCAAACAATGTTTGTCTATCAAATATTTAAAAAATTATTTTTAGTTAATCAAAAATTGCTCAAAAGAATCTATTGTTAAATTTTTGGTGTTATAAGTAAAAATATTATTGAGTAATCTGCAAATCAACTAATTTATCTAATTATTACAAAATTTTAGATGAAATGTAATAGAAATGGATTGTGATCATTACTTTTATGATGAACCATGGATGTTAAGAATAGAACTTCATCACATATCTAATATTTTAAGGTATTTCATTTTATACTGTTTTTCGCTATCATTTTTATTATTACAGTTTATGTTTTAAATTTAGTTGAATGGTGTTAATATGAAAGTATTCAAAGCACATAGTTTTGTATCAATATAGGATACATTTTGTTGATACAATTCTTCTTCAATTACAAATTTTTATTGAGGCTTTAAAATATTGTTAATAAAATTTTAATTAGATATTATTGCCTAAGAAAGAAAGAAAATATCATTACTTACCGACAACTAAATCCAGAGTCATTTCCTGGAAGAAGATTTGTCTCGATAAGGGCTAAACTCTGAAGTAAAAATATATTATTCTCTGAGTATTTTATTAACTATGAGAAAAATACTTTATCTCAATTACAATACAGTCTGTATAAAAAGTGTATTAAACATTGAACTCTATAAGATTTAAATTTACATATCATCTTGTTCATTATTAAGCATTAAAAGATTATAGATGTAGGCCCTCGGTAGGTTAGGGCATCATTCTTGTCAGAAGGTAATTAGTTTGAATCCCGATTTATCCGAAGTCCGTCATGTTCACTAATGGGGACAGGGGCAAGTAAAATTTATCTTGGTTGTAATATCCTCCATGTTAACATTTCAAATCAGTACTTCTGAGGTTGTTAGGAACAAACCTTGAGTCTTCTTTGGCTTCCCATCGCTAAATATTCAGATGGTGCTGCTCTCTATAAGCCTAAGTCGTGTTTCCACCCTTGTGAGGGGGTGCTCTGTTCAAAAACTGGAAGATACTCTCTTTCTCACTTCATTCACGCAATCCCTAACAGGTGGTCTTGGCTTCACCAAGTGTCATGAGTAACAATAAATGAATATAAATGTAGAAAATAAACATGTACTTTGAATTATTAAAATGATCTCAGACCTTCCCAATCATGATGCAAATTTGTAATCTGTGTTTTTGTGAATTTTTCTTATAAAAAAAATCTTTTGAAGTTTTTCATTTAATAATGAAAAAATATCTGCAATTTTTTTAACCGTATTAATGAATGAATTTTAAGATATTTTTCAAAAATAAAATAGAGGGTCAGTTTAAAATTTTTAAAAATGACTGATAAATTTAGCTTTAGAAGGCACGTACTGAAATGAAAATCACCAAATCATAATTTTATTCATGTTTTGTGATCTTCGTTAATGCCTTGAATAATTTTCAAATGATTAGCAAATTCTTCTGATCTGCATTATGCTTTTACAAAAATATTTAAAATTATATTAAATTATAAAAAAATGTTATAATTTAAAATTATTATAACTTTTACCTACCAATAAAATATGAAAATTTGAAACTGTAGTTTTGTATCTTAAATTTAAGCAAATTATTTCGTTTTTTATTCATTTAGAAACTTTTTTATTACAAAAAATTCTGAAGTTTTCTTCGGATTTTTTTTTATGTAGAAATAATAAGCAGATGAATTTTATACCAAATAAATAACATTATTTATATTCTTAGAATTCTTATTACTCTTCCATTCAAGAAATGGTTTCACCATTTATTAAACGCACAAATATCCATAAACTAACTTAAAACAAAAAAGAAATCTGAATATTTAATATTGACTTTTAGATATAACCGTTTCTTAAGAAACAGTTTATGACATAAAAGTATTAAATTTTCTCTTAATTAAAAAAAATCGACAAATCTGAGTTTAGAGATTTTTTTTTTTATATTTGTAAGGAGATATAGTAAAAGAGAAATTCTGTTTATAAGAAATTTCATGTCAATATTTAAAAAATTTTTATTTCCACATTGGAATTAAAATAAAAATAAAAATTGATATATGTTTTGGAAATTTTAAAAATAATTTAATTTAGTTTTCCCTTAAAAATATTTTGTATCAGCGTTTTATCCAAAAAAAATCAAATCACTCAAAATAAAACTATTATATATATTTTATACAAGCATCTATACAAGAAACACAACTTTATATATGTATCTATTTATACATATATATGATATATATATGTGTGTGGATGAAGAAGAGTTAGATCAAATCTAGCTAGAACTAAAGCAATATCCTCTTTTCTTTATCCATAACAGTATGTCTCGACTGACTGAGCGATTTGTTCTGAGTGTCTAGTCAACCATTTATGGTTCATCTAACACACGGATGAGAAAAAAGTAAATAAAACTACGTTCTGGGACTACAAGCAGGTATGAAAGAGCTCTAAACTATTCTTCCATTGATTACTCTTGTTTCGGGAAAAGAAAAGATTGGTAAGTTGTGGTTTGAATTTCTTCATCTATTCTTTTGTCCGAGTGTCCCTAGGCATGTATAAAAAAGGAGAGATTACATATAAAATCTACTTTCTTATATCCGACATGATAAAGTCTAGTATATGTTGGTTTCGATATTTCTCTTTGATATGTGTATACATTCAATCATTTTTTTCTAGGGAGAAACTTTGGTAAATTTAATATTTATTTTTTTTTCATACACACTATTCTTTAAGTTACATGTTTCGTTAACAATGAGTTGCTATACCATAGAATTGATGTATTAATTAAAAGGATTTAATTTAAATATATTATGTTTTCTTTAAATTTTTATGCGGACAAATTAAAAAAAATTAATAACTGAAGCTAGATTAAAATAAATTATTCAAAAGGAGTTACTTTTTCAATTAAGTTATATATATTTTTCATTTAAAAAATTAAGAAGATTTATGATTTAATTCCTCTTATGCTCTAATTTAAAAATAAGAAATTACGTTTATTTTATGGACTTAAATGACTAAATCAAATAAAATATTGAATGAATAGTATATTTTCTTTTTCCTTCACCATATGTTTGTAATAATTTAAAAACTATACAATAAAAACAAATTAATAAAAATATGACCATATTGTTAATTTCATTTATTTGTTGAAGAGAGGATTGAAATTTAGATACACACACATAAAAAAAACATAATATTTGAATTTATTTATACATATTCTTCTTTACTTTTGTTACTTTAAATTTGGTGCAAAAAAGTGATTATAAAAGATAAAAATAATTTTTTCTGATTTTTATCTTTTAATTGACATAACTAATTTATTAAAAACTGTTCATAATGAAAACTTTTTAAGTGTTTTGTTATAAAATAAGTTTCCCTATTAAAACATGTCTAGCATTCTTTATAATGTAAGCTTTCTCATTATTAGATTGTCAGGAAAACTTACCTAAAATTTAAAATTATTTTCTTATTTTTTTGTTCGTGGTTGCAAATAATAAGCAATTTTGAATTGTTATGAAACATTTATTGAACTTTTCACTTAATTGGTATTTCAGGTACGTCTTAAAAATCAACTTTGCATGCATTAATTTTAAACAGAAGTTTCCTAAAAGGAGGACAATCTCACGCATCTTCTCATTTCTTAAATAAAAGGGTTTTTATATGCAATGAAGTAATTCTGAAATTTAATTTTTTCCAGGAAATATTAGGATATAGTAAAAAGCATATCAGTTTAAATTTATCAAGGGTTTGTTCTCTATCTACAGATAGCTTCTGTTATTTTATCGATGCTTGTTTAATATAGTGCCGCCCAACCTGTTTAGTGGTTAGCGTAACAGAGTACGGATGGGGAGGACCTAGGTTCGAATCCCATTTTGGGCATGGATGTATTTTCTCTTTCTCTCTCTGTGTTTCTTGTCGTTTCCTCAGATGATGAATGAATGTTGCCCGCCCTATAAACGGGTTTGGTGGTGTGGATGGTACTCTTAGCTCCGTGGCTTGATTCACAGGTGCCCACCGGGTAACTATAAAATGAGTAACATTTTCCGGTCATGTTGCGGCAAATGGGCTAATGTATTAACTTGCTCAAGGGTGCCCACCATTAGAAATAAAAAAAAATGTTTAATATATCAATAGCTGTGTGAAACATGCAAATAGTTTCCCCTTATTAAAACCATAGAATGACTGATATACAATGGATTCATTTCAAATATTTCTCTGTATTATAAGATAAAAAAAAATGAAAATGTAGTTTCGAGATTTTACAACAAGTTAATTTAATTACTGTAATCGAAGTGTCTGTTTCAATTGTGTTTGTGTAGGATTATTAGTTTACCAAAAAATTCTGTGTTTTCTGTGAGAATTATTCTTGAAGAATTATGAAGATACTAGAAATAAAACAATTTGAAATGAATATCCGCGAGCGCACGAATCATATTTTCTATTTTACATTAATGTTATAACTCCTCATATTCTTAAGTATGTTAACAAATGATAGATAAAAATTATGCGCAATTGTTATTTTATGTAAGTAATACATATACAGTAAACGAAACTGTAAATGAAATTATACCGTAAATGATAATCTGACGATGTACATTATAAACTATACATCTAAAATTTGTTAGTAAATCTGCTCTATAAGATAATATAAATAGTGGCGAAAATCTTAAATTCATAAGAAATGGTTTAAATGTCATGTCATGCAAAGTTTTCATTTCTTTTCGCTTTCAATAAAAAATAAATAAAAAATATGTGAAATTTACTTACATTAAATGAACACTAAGAAATGTTTATGTATACACTGTCTACCAATAAGTATTTGGACACCTATGCAAATGATAATATCAGTGGATCTGAGGTGTGTCACCGCCTCCGCCGGTATATATCGTGTAGTAAACAATATCAGCATTAGACACATGCAAGATTCCACGCAGTTCGGAGCTCTCTGATTTCAAGAAGTTTATAACTATCAGGTATCACAAATGTGGCTGATCCTTAAGGGAAAAATCTAACGATCTGAAATACCCAAAATCGACAGTGGCCTACGTGATTAAGAAGTGGAAGGTGAGCGGTGATTGTCGGAATGTTCCTCGAGTCGGCAAACCAACGAAAATGAGAAATAGAGACCGACGAGTACTGCCCAGAGAAATTCGAAAGAACCACACCCAACTGATGGCTCTCATCCACGAGGAGTTTCAACAGGCATCCGGGAGAATTGTTTCAATAAATACCATCCGTAAGAAAGCATATCTGCTTGGTTTTCATGGTCATGCTGCTGCACATAAGTCTTTGATAACAAAGTCAAACCGCAATGTTTGGTTAACGTGGTGCAAAGCACATCGAAATTGGATCGTGGATCAGTCGAAACGGGTTCTTTGGAGCGACGAATCAAGGTTCACCCTTTACCATTTGGATGGCAGGGTCTGAGTCTGGCGTCTTCTCGGAGAACCTCTCCTTCCAGAATGCATTGGGCCAACAGTCAATTTCGGCGGAGGTGGAATTATGGGTGTTTCTCCTGGTATGGACTAAGACTCTTTGTCACCATTCATGGTAAGCACAACGCCGATACTTACTACATTATTTTGGATGACAATGTGCTTGATACGTTGTGGCAGTTTTACGGGTTGGATCCCTGTTACTTTCAGGATGACAATGCCAATTGTTATGTTTCGAGGTTAACCAAGGCTTGAAGGCTTGGTATGGTGCCAATGGAATTCATCAAATGGACTGGCCTTCCTAGAGCTCAGACTTGAACCCTATCGAGGACCTCTGGGACGAGTTAAATCGCCGAATTAAGTGGTGCACTATCAGTCCAAAATCGGTGAAGAAACTTGTATTGTACTCCAAGCCGAGTGGATGGCAATATAACTAGCTGTAATACACAGACTTGTAGAAAGTATGCCTAGGATTTATGCTGGAGGACACCTGGAGGGTTCACGCTGATCAAAATCACTTAAATGTCAAAGAGCTTTTTTTTCCCAAACATAATACCAGAATAGAGATATTGAATTCAACAGAACGTTAATTGCTCGTAAGGCCTCTCACAATAACAGTCTTGGGCAGGGTCATGTATCTAATTTGCTACCTATGGGACATCTATTGCCATGTCATTCCCTACCATGTTCCCTACCTACCATTCTTTCGTACCTAAATACACTACGTGCAGGCATTTGTGCATAAAGTGGACTTCATTTATCAAAAAAATCTATTTTCATATTTTTTTGCAATTTTACTTGCGTCTAAGAGTAAATACCATTATTTAAATTATTCATGTGCCCAAATTCCTAAAACAAATAAAAATTTTGAAGAAACAAATATTTTCATCGATAGTGATAAATTTAGGAAAATCAAGTGTGATTGCAGTTTCAAGCTTTATGAGTATCATATCATCCTGTAAATGTTTCAAATGATACACCTATACTCATTTGTACTATAATGATTGACTTTTCTATAAGATTCATTTAATAATTTGTTGTTTGTATATTTTTTTGGAAAAATTTCAAATAATTTACTTTTCCAAAAATAGTAACACGTTTTCAGTTTTGCCAAGCATTGAAAGGGCAAATAAGAGTTAATTTCTGCGTCAACTATTCTGCTTATGAAGCATATACATTTCTTAGACAGTTAATTTATAATAAAGACAATATGTTACTGATTTTCAGCTACTCAAACATTCAAGGGTTTCATGACTGAACAATTCCCTTATATATATTTCATGCACTTCTCATCACAACTTTCTCACTTTTATCTACACTAAAGATACTTTTTTAATTAGAGATTAAATATTTTTTTCATATTTATTAATTCAACTTACTGTTCTTAGAACCATTTATTATTCTTGATAAATCCAACAATTTCTAATATTTAACTTCTTTTAATTTATTATTTATAAAGTTTAAATTCAATATTATATTATTTGCTAATTTTTCTTTAGACATTTTTTTTAAACTAATTGCATAAACATATTTCTATAGATTATACATAGTGACATTAGCATTTTATGCATGATATTTTTCAAAAATGTCTTAATAATTATAATTTAATCCTAAATGATACTATATTTAATGGATAAAACAACTTCATTTCTTACCGTCAATCGAATATTTTTTGCAAGGGTCGTTTCTGATATGTTTGCAAAGGGTTTGTCTGCTCCCCATGCTTCCATGTATTTATTCATCTTGGTAGAGATCCTCGTTCTGAAACTACGCCGCAAATCCACTTCCCCAAGCAAAGGAACAAGGCTCTCAGCTTTCTGTAGAGAATAATGAAATATTAAAAAGATGAAATTACGCTTCGGTGAAACAATATTTAATAAAATACTAGAATAAGATTATTGACTGAAAGGATTTCCATGTAATACGGTTACTTTATGTCAACACTAAACGAGACTACTTTATTGAAATAAATTATAGAACAAGGAATAATTCCAAGTTAAGGAGCTCATAAATTTTCCTAGAACTTTTACTCTGACTTTAAATTCAAATAATACTTTCGTGTAATTTGTATTTTTCATTTAATTTTTATTTATTGAGAAATGCTTTTAAGATTATATTTAGAAATACGTATTCCATTTAATCATGCATATTTCTCGCAAATATAGTGCAGATTAGAGGGAAATATTTAATGTTTAATCACAGCAAATATTTATCTAAAAAATATATTATTTGTTTGTGTTTCTAAAATAGTTTCCACACGAAAACAATAAATTTTAACATTATTATTGTATACAGTATTTATACTGAATTAGGTAAAATTAAATTCCGTTATTTTTGCCAAAACATTCAAATATAATCATTAAAAAATAATTCCAACTTTAATAGTTAATCAATTAATTTTTCAACACAGTTTCAAATTATATTGTAATAAATAGAAAATAAAAAAAAGAAACGTTTATTTGACTTTTAAGAGATTTTTCCATAAAAATATTCAGTGAAGGAAATAGTATGTTACTAGAAAATGTTACACATTTGAAATTGGAAAACAGCGCGTATTGGAAACGTAACTAACGGGGTATGAAACTGTTCTATAAATGAACACTTACAACTAAAAATTACATGAATGCTATAATTGCTTTTGGTCTTCATGGTAGCTTGTGAAATGTTGATGAAACGGAGTTACACATGATACGTTGATAGAAGCTCACTAGTGCTGAGACATTACCTGTAGTTCAAGTGCAAAGAGAAAAAATTGCAATTTTTTTTTTTTTTTTTTTTGCAATGGAATAAAACAAGCAAGTGCACTTGAGAGTCTTGAGATGATTTTGAATTGAAGAAAGAATATTTGTACTATGGAATATATGTACTGTAGAAAATATATGTACAATAAAAAACAGAATCTATGTATTGTGGAAAAAAATAAAACCCATCAAATTGCATACCATGGAGTTAATTTATTAGAAATATGAACCAAATTTTCCTCAACTTTTTTGCTGAAACTGTTTGGTATTTCCCATAAATTGAAAAAAAAAACACACCTATAAACTCTGTCCTTATCGACAGCTAAAATCTAAAAAAACATTCACTATCATCCGTTTTAATATTTCTTTTATTTAATCAGAAATGCATCAGAATACTTCGTCAATGTTTCTTCATATTTGTATGAAATAATTCCTCATTGCTATGATAAATAACCAAACGCTCAAGTTAATAGCAATAAATTTCAAGGGAATAATCCAATTCAATGTATTTCTCAAATAATCATTTTGATAACTATCAATAATATTTTATTAAATTCTTACTTCGGCTCGATGGAACAATGTTTACGATAAACAAATGGATCGTGGTCAAATTGTTTCATCAATAAAGAGGAATATAAAATTTTCAAACTAAACTTTATAGAGGTAAAGATACAAGTATTCATGAAAATATAATTGATGCTATTAATAAAAGAGTAATGGAGCGTCTACGTTCATTACATTAACAGTTTAAGATATTTAAATTGGTTTTATTTTAAAGGCAAAATAGTGGTCTGGATAACGTCTGCCTTCACTACTGCAAACCCAAGAAAAACTATAAAACCAGAAATGATGAGAATAGAACAAACAATCAGTTCAAAATGAAATCCTGGTACTAACAATAATTTTTTGTCAAATTTAAATTTATAAAAAAAAGTTACTAATTTCACATTATATGTATAGTAAACGCCAGAAATAAATATAATCCTATTACACATTAAAAGGCTGAAAGTGAAAATATGGAGAATTTTAGAGGCTGAAATATTTATTTTAAGAGAAATTCTTGAGTTTCAGTCATGATGCTACTCACTACTTTTCCAAAATAATGATCTGTGTTAGTGACCGACATATGAATTACCAGAGTATGGGCTCTACTAATTAGATGAATATTGCTAAATGTAAGTCTTTATAATTAGAAAGCAAGGACTAAAAAGACGATTCCAAATACTTGACCCGAAACTTTCTAACATATTATACCACTTGGAAGACATGAAGATCACGATTGATTTAACTTGCACCACCCACCTTTTTTGAACAGACGGATCTTCGGTGAATTTGGGATTCGAACTCATTACTTTTCGGTAATGAAAACAAAGCCCTAACCAAGTTGTTTATGCGAAATTTACTACTGTTCATTGAATTACCAAATATTACGTGATTTATTCTGCCCATTTATTTAGTTAAAAGTTGAGGAAAATGAAATAAATATTTTTTAGAAATGAATGCTAAAGTTCCTTTTAAGTTATGCGTATCTTAGCCTGTTAAACGTACCTGTGCCATAGTAAGCAAAATAGATATCTTCTTTAAGACGTGATAAAGTACGTTATAATATGAAACCTTAGTTAACAAAACGCCTGGGAATATATGATTAAATATTCAGATAGGAAATTTTAATACTTACCACAAAAATCATTTAAAAAAAAAGCTACATTCATGAATTGAAAAACTAATATCTCATCTTCTTCAACTTTTAATAAAACTTGATAACGATGTTATTTATATTTCTCAATTGATTGTAAAATATAGCAGTGTTCTCAAAATATATAACTATACGTGCGCACACACACTTTGCATCTGTACATATAATTATATATATATATTATGTTCCTTTCATCAAATTAAAATTCAAGAATTGATGGAAGCGTTGAGATGAAATCTCTTTTTTGATGAAATTAATAATATTTTTCAAATGTTCATTGTTCTTTTAAAAACGTATTTGGAAAAAGTAGTGAATAAAATAGTAGCTATATGAGTGTTAACTGAAAGTTACATAGATATAAGCTATGAAACTCAATTTACGCGTTTTAAAAAATATATGGATATAAGTTTGAGGATATATAAATACTTTCATGAAAGAATAAAGATTCTATCAAACTAAATGAAAAAATATAAAGACACATTAATAATTTTAATTTACCACAACAAGTGTCTATGGTGTATCATACTAATAAAATTTAATGAAAGAAAAGGAGAAATTCTTTTACAAAGCTGGTATCTAAGAAAAAGGTTGAAATAACATATTTCTTTGACTAGTGTTTGCTATAAATTAATCTGATTAGGGTGTTGAACAATCTGATGAAACAATAACATTTCTTTAATTGCAAGCATTCTTGGGACATATAGATAAATATTTTTTATTGCATGAAAAAATCACTATTTAAAATGTTATATAACTAAAAAAAATTATTTTTACTGATTGAATATTAAATTGAAATTCATGAGATTTACAAGTATTTAAAATTAATTACTTTCGGGGGGACGATTAAATAAGTCTGCACTTGATGATCTGCCAAGTACTGGTCTCTTTGATGACCGTTGCCAGGTTCAGCTTCAAATTGACCATCCAACTGTTGAAGTGTAGCTTTCGTTATATGAACTTTCCTGTAAGAGAAGATTGAATTGGATGGATTTTTGACTAAATATTAATGAATATTATCTCTTAAAGCAAGTTTTTGTATTATCGAAATGGGTAACTTTTCAATGCAAATACATGAGGGCAAATTAATTCGTATAGAATATTTTTCATATCAAGTGAGCATACTTATTTTTGATGGAAATCAATTTTTTAGTACGCATTTCAAACTTTTCTTTTACTTTGGCTATAGAAAATTGAATACATTAAATGTTTTCTTCCAATGACAAAATTTTAATAAAAACTTAAAGAACTAAATAAAAATAAAAATTGAGATATATTGTTTTTCTATGGAGATATGAAATGCCATATATTAATCTTACACACATATGATGCAGCTAATAAAATGCAGCTCAAATTACATTCGAAATATATAATTCAATTACAACCATATTTTTCAATAAAAAAGTAATTGATAACTCCCATTAATAAAATTATGAATGTTACTTTATTGGAATAATTTTTATAGAAATCACATGAACTCTTATAAAATTTCAGATTTCTTAATATCTTGGACCTTATTTCATAACTTCCTTTTGAGTTGGGTCCTAAATCAATAATTCATTGATTTCTATTATAAGATCTAGACTATGAAATAAATGAACCATAAAATAATTATAAAGTACTAAATATTATATTCATATTTAAATAATCTTTGTCTAATATTTTAAAATAAATTCATAGTATTGTTCATTTTAGAAATTTCTTTGAATGTTGGATAAAATTTTAATTAATCATCTTAAACGATGAATGTTTTACACTCTTGTTCTAAGAGTATTTGAAAATATTCAAAGCACACGCTTATAAATTTCAGCAAATGATAATAATTCTTATAGCAATATAATATTGTTTTCAAAAATATATTAATTGCATATGTTATTGACTTTCTAACAAAATAAATTTTTTAATAGTTCAAAAGGAAAATTTGTTATTGTCTTTTACTAATCTTAATTCATTACATTTTAGTTTGAATTTTAATCATTTAAAAAAATTCAAAAAATGTAATATACTTGTTCTTATTTAAATTTATTGAAATATCACAAAAATATTAGATTTGATATTCTTCGTTTACAAATCAAAATTATTACAAGAAAAAAGAATACATCGATCATAGTAATAGTAGCTACACACAATCTCTTTTTCCACAAGAACTAATGTTCCTAAGACAAATTTGCCAAACTACGTAAATGGAATTTTGAACATAAATCTTCTTGTAGACAATATTCTATCAATAAAATTTCTGAAGTGATGGCACCTTGAAAATAATTCCTTGTGTTCGAGTAGCAAATGTGTTGCTTACTTAAAATATACTTTAAAATATTTTACTAAAATATTCAGAGGATATCATAAAAAGAATTCAAGCCAACAAAATTGTTTTATTGAATGCATTTTATCTATCATTTCTATGTGAAAAATGAGTCTTTTACATCCACATTAAAATATTTTAAGGTCAAATTATCCCTGCTATAGATAGAGATATTGACATCAATCATTCATTAAGTATAAATCACACTGAAAATAAAAAAATACAAAATACAAAATTAAGTAACATTTTGGACATTTCTAATATTTTGTTAATATTTTTAAATTTTTAAATAACAAATATTAAACTTTAAATAATTATTAACTGCAAACACTTTTAAAGATATATAGCAAAGTTGAACAATCACAGACGTTAACCACAAATTATTTGTTCAGTCTTAAACAATAATAACTATCGGTATTCAAATTATTACAAACAAATATTTTGCTTTAAAATATGAAAGCTCTATTGAATTATGTTTTGGAAAATTATATTTAAACAGTGTTTATTGCGATTATGATATTACTGATTATTATTGTTAATTTTATGATATTTCGAAACAGAAATACTTTGGAAAAGTTTATTTTCAGACATAAAAGGTAATATCTATATCCCTTTTAAATTTGATCTTTACATGATTTTAAGTTAGTAATATAACAAAAATATCATAACAAATATTTTGATCTCTATTTAAAAGCTATAACAATGAAAATTGCTTAATTTAGGTTGAAGAGGCTTGTAATTAATTTTAATATTTAAAATTTCAAAATCATTGATTGAAACTTTTTTCTTTTATGAAAGATTTTAGAATAAGTTTTTGAACAAAAATTAGTCACCATAATTATTTCAGAAATTAATTAAACAAATATGACCTATGAATCCTCCTATGTTTGAGTTCTGTGTACCTTAAAACATTTCATAATTGAAAGAATAAATTTTTTGAAACTTGTGTGTTGTTATCTCACATGGGTGTGGTTTTTATTTGATTTGGGGCCTCATCTCTTGATTTAGAAGAGATCCCATTGCTTC
>JAPDSC010071081.1:0-13425 GCA_026290005.1 Latrodectus geometricus
ATATATATATATATATATTTATTGTTAAAAATTTAATCTTAATTCTTACGTTGTTATGAATGAAATCAAATTTTCTATGTTGCCTTAAATTTCGCACTCTTTGTTTTACTTATATTAAAGTATAATAATTCAGAATTAAGTGTAAACATATTTGTAAGCAGAAAACTAGCAGTTTTGCAATATTTGGAATAGGTAATGGAACAAAAAGATTAATCAGTATTTTCGACCATAAGAAAACCGTTTTCAATATTGAAGTATAAATATTTCATTAAAGTAAAAAGAGAAAGTGTTTATTTCGAAATAAAATCGTGTATAGCTATAAAACTTTAAAAATATATGAACTCCAAATTATGCATGGTTCCATAAAGAAATCGCAAAATTATATTTTATTCCATTTTTTTTAAATAATGGGAAAAAATAATTATATTTGATAGAAATCATTTATTAGTTAATAATTTCGCTCCTCTGAAAGTTCTCATAAACAAATGTTTTTTACTTAATAAGAAGTAAATCTGTAAAGTGTAAAATATTATTTTATCTATTTTGTAAGGATGGCTACATAAATATAAGTTCCAAATTCCAGCTCTAGGGAATCATATCCTTACTTTTTTATTTGTGATACTGTAATTAAATACTTGTATCCTATACAGCTATCTATGTATACTTAAAAGAGTTTAAAAAAAATTTTTTTTGTGTTTTTTGTGGTTTTTTTTTCTGTATCCTTTTCTTATTTTGTTTAAATTTTTCTTGAAGAAATATGAGTCAAATTCTTATTTTGATGATTAAGGCGATAGTTTGATATCAGTACTTCTACTTTGATTGACGGAATTGTAACTTTAGTTTTTCTTTTACAGAAGCTGCCAATCATGCAGTCACGAAAGAAAAGAAGCAAATTTTGGTTCATTACTCCCTGTGGATCGGAGGCGACAAGAACGAGATCCAGACCGTCACTCTCGGGGTGCCCCGACAATTCAACTTCCTGGAGGTCATGGCCGAGGCGGAAAGGATCAATCCGCGATTCAAGTGAGTCGAATTCATTGACTTTCGGAACACGAGGCGGAAATCACGTATCCATCCACCTGATTCCCTCGACTTGGCGCCGGTTCAAACTTTTATCGCAGCCGCAACAACGTATCGCCAATTTGTGTCATCGGTATCTCGGTCATTCAGGAGAATTTAATGTGCCATTTTCATAAATAAACTAATCAGAGTCAGAATTGCAAAGTGATCTGAAACATGCCGAATTGTGTTACGGGAATCAACCATGTCACCTCATATGACGTCATCATCTCGTTTAGCCACTGTCACCTTGTGCTGTCACCTTATGACTTTTGATATTTCTTAAATTTTTTCGAAGTAAATTAAAATTGAGATGGATTTACAATTCATCAACGAAAATCAAATTAACTCTAACTTGATTTAAAACAATAACATATTTACGTAGATCACTTCAAAGCTCTAAATATATTATCGTCCTTGCACTCCATTAATTCCTTATCATCAACGGATATGCTTAAAAGCATTTAGCAATGAATATATATTTTCTATAAGAGGTGGGATAATTGAATCTCTCCATAATGTATAAAAAAGGCTTTTGAGACTTAAAATGTGAATTTAAGATAACTTTTCCTTAACTCGAATTCTTAACCAATAACATTAAAAATTTCAATTTTAAAATATAAAAATAGTTTTAAGGATGCAGATTATTCATTAGTAAATAATGTATTTTTAACTGACGCAAAAAGTAATTGTCGATTTTTTTTATTTTTTTATTTTTATTTATTTATTTATTTATTTTTTTCCTCTTTGTATAACAATTATTGGTTTTAATGTGTGATCCCACGTGGCATCTAATTGAGAGTCAGCGTTTTCATATAATTAATAAAATATTTATATTGCTAATTAAATGCATCTTCATATTCCTATACATATTATTTCATATAAATATAAGGCTATATTTTTATATTTAAAAGTTATATTTTATACCACTGACTTGAATTAATTCTCATTTAAGACAAACATATTATTTTTAAATGATGAATTAAATCGATTTCATGTAATGAGAGATTTTATGTAAAGTGTTACCCCGTGTAAGGTTTTAAATTTTATTTTTTGTTATATTATGATGCATTTTTATGCTATTTGTAAATAATCTATTTTAACTTTTTATACTTTTCTTTCGTGTGCTTGTAATATCATAAAATTTTCTCGTTGATTGATATGTTTACCGTTCCTCCTACCTACTTTCTTAAATAATTAAACTAATTTCTGATCTTTGTCTTATTATATGATATTAAGCTGCTTTTTATTAACAGAAAAATATTGCAATTTGTTTTTTGCCGAAAATAAAATTTAAGAATTTTTAAATTATTGAAATAATTTTAACACACACGGCTTATACTGTTTTTTTACAAATAAATAGTTTATAATTTAAAATTATTGTGAAAATCTGTATATATATTTATAATATGTATTAAATTTTTTCCCTTTTATGAAAATTGAATGAAACCCTATTCATTTGATTCTTTATTTTCTGTGGATATCTAGAAATATATAAATTCATAATTAAAATATAATTGGAATTACAGCGAGTTTGTTTCAATAATCTCTTTGAAAAATATTTGGAGAATAGAATAATGGGGTGAAAAGCTTCCATTAAGGAAGTAATTGTATACTTGTATACAGAATCACGCACACACACATATATAAATGTGTGTGCTGTTATTGTTATGTACTGTTTCGGTAGAATCAGGTTCTTCTGTTCTCTAGCACTGCCTGTTTACGTTCAATTTGTTTCAAGTTGTCGCATAGTAAGTCTTCATGTGTTATTAGTTGTCTGGCACATGGCAGGAATACGACGCTGTTCCTATCATGTACCAGACATTAGAGATTATTGCCACTCCTCAGTCATTGAGCTTGTTTTGTTCTATGAGATTTTCATCTTTATGTCTTAAAGACGAAATGTTACACCTTCTATTTATCATATGTATATCACTCTGAGGTATGTGTATGCCTCTGACTTCGCTCTGCAAAGTGCGACCTCATAAAATAGGCAATCGTGGATAAAGAAATGCATATTCATCATAAGATTTAGCGCTTCTTATCGTGTTTTAATACAAACACTCAAATAGCGCTTTTGCTAAAGACCTATATTAAACCGTTTTTCAGGATAGTAATTTATGTCAAAATCTACAAAACTTGCCAGATAACAAGTCTTAGTTCTTATAAAATTAATAAAAGCAGCTTCATGGAAATTCATACCCACTAACAGCAATTAGTTTCATTTTAAAGCCACAGTTTTCTAAGTATCCGTCATATATTTTGGAAATTATAAAAATAAATAATTGATTTATGTAAAAGAATTTACATAATCTTTTTGTTTTGAATTTCATTTGCATTTTCAGATTAACATATTTTTAAAAAAATAACATTCTTAGCTTTTTATATTTGATATAGCTTTTACATTTCATTTTTAAAACATTATTTTAATATTTTTATTACGTCTTTCTAATTTTTTTGTAAGAGATCAATTCATATAACTGAATCTGGTCAACATTCTCGTCTTCTCAATACAAAGCAAATCCGTTCAATAGCTCATTGATCTGACTCCCAACTTAAGCTGTGATATTTATTGTAGTTCAAAGTTTACTTTGAACTTAATTCCAGGTCACGTTATTATTTCTGAATGAAAAGTGATCATGGTTGTAGAAACTACAAGATAAAGAAGAAAGTTCTTGCCGATTTTGCGTTTCCATTGAATGAAATGAGAATAAGAAAGCAAACTATGGTAGGACGTGGTTGATACACTGATCAGTCGAGAGTAGGAATATCAATCCTTATAAAAGCTGATCCACCATACACATTCATCAGTCATAACTCGCAGAGTAGCTAAGATAAATTGACGGTTCCGTGTAATTTGCTTATGACTTCAAAGTGGGCTTAACAGCAGCTGTATCAAGCCACCGAATATATCAAGCTTTTAGGGATAGTGCTATGAATAAACGTTCTTCAATTTCAGATCAGAAGATTTGTCCCACGGTGATGAAGCTCGTAGTGGATGACCACAGGCTTTGGGTGACGAGGCCCTGCAGGTGGCCATTGAGGAGAACCATAGTCAAACGTTTGGTGAACTTGCAGACAATTTAACGTTTCAATTGAAGCGATTAGATTTCTTCTGCACCACTTTGTTAAGACGTAG
The DNA here is from genome assembly GCA_026290005.1 of Latrodectus geometricus. Taxonomy (NCBI): domain Eukaryota; kingdom Metazoa; phylum Arthropoda; class Arachnida; order Araneae; family Theridiidae; genus Latrodectus; species Latrodectus geometricus. The sequence continues at coordinate 4,199 of JAPDSC010071081.1, forward strand.
AGGCTGAGCAAGTGGGTTCCTCACATGCTGTTGAAAATCCATAAACAACTACGAGTAGCAACTTGATTATCATTGCTTTCTCGCCATTGTAGCATATCCCTATTCAATGGAGTACTGACCAGTGACAAAAAGTTGGTCGTCTATGTCACTCCTTAGCGTTCCAAATATTGATTATCATCCCAGGTACTGTCCCGCTTAACGCAAGACCACCTAGGCACCCACTAAAAATTTTGCTTTGTATCTGTTGCAGTAGTCGTCAAGTGGTTCACTATGAGCTGCTACCAATGGGCCAAACGGTCACTGTAAACCTGTACTCACAGCAATTGGAATGTGTGCAACAAGCATTGCAACAAAAAGAGCCAACACTAGTTAATCACTAGGGTGTATTGTTCTCGGCTGGTAACGCGAGGCCAAATGTCGTGCGGCTGGTTAGGAATACCATACAGTGATTTGGTTGGGAGACTAGGGCCATCCTCTTTACTCATCTAACCTTGCACCATCAGATTACCACCTCTTCCAATCCCAGGGTAATCATCTTCGTAAAAAATCCTTCACCAATGAAGCAGACTTACGCCAAATACTCAGGACTTTGTTTCCAAAACCCTCGAGTATGTATTATTACTAAGAGATTGCATAACTGGAGACACATTGACGAAAGATGCTGAATGCCGATGGTGATTACTTCGATGACTAACAATAAGATTACATTTTCTGTAGGTCACGTTCTTTTGGGTCATTAAACACGGCTAAAACTTTCTTGTTTACCTAGTAAATCATTGAATTCATTGTATAAAGCTATTATAAAATATTTTTGTGATTTGAATTCCAAAACTGTAGGGTTCATGATGTTTCTGTGTTCTATTTTTAAAATTTTCTTCAATCTAACCACATCGATAAAAATTCGATGTGGTTAGATTGACTGATAATTTTACTTGCCAAACGAAAGATTTGAATTATAGAGTAAAACACACAACACTCTTGAATTAAATTTTCCTATTTTATTGAATAACCTTAATTTCGGTATTCAAGTGTTATTGATGCAGTTTCAAGCTTATAATTATTCTTTAAACTTATCGCCAACCTTGCTGAGGATCGTTAATTTAAAAGCTTTCATTTTAAAATAGGTCAAATGTAAATCTCGCCATCTAACTATCTAATGGCAACACTGAAAGCGTTTGGAGACTCTTGTGTCGCCTTTCAGAAAAGGGCTCATTGTTTCTCAAGTGTTTCTTACCGCTAACGTCAAGGTCGCCAGTCATCCGATCTGGTTGGCACCTTGCATCTAAAGAGTTTGTTTCGGTTTTTGTTCCAGAGAAACTTTTCGATGACGTCACAATTTTAAATCGTAATCTGCATTTGTTTTACAAACAAAATATTGCATTTCACTATTGTGTATAAGAATCAATGTCAAGGGTTCAGTGTTTTTCATTTGAGACACGTGGTTTAAGATGTTTTTCCTCATAACAACTTTCCTTATGCGCAATTAGATACGGCGTGAATTGTTGATTGACTGGAACGCGAACTCATAACAAGTTTGTGAACTTTTTTGCCAACTTTTACGTGAAAGTAATGAAAAAAGAGCAAAGGGCATTATATAATTGAAATAAGTTAAGTCATTTTTGAATTACTGATGAGTGAAATTTAGTATACCTTTCCATATTACCCTCTCTGAAGAGCTTGTCGTTAAATGGTCACTTTTTGATTAAAGGGTGAATTCGACAAGAAGCAATAGTTTAAAATGATTTTCGAATATCTAAACGGGTAATGAGAATCGAATCCTCAAGCAGTTGAACAAAATGCCAATATGGTAAATTTTCATCTACCAACTTGGCCCGCATTACCTTGAATCATGAACTCTAACGCGTTACCACGACTGTTTTCATTTTCAGATTTCTCACTTTATGCCAATAATTTTATCTAGTTCTTGATGAATGATATTGTTTTTTTTAGATTCGACTGACTATTTGAGCATTCATCTGGTAATTATTCAGAATTTGCTTTGATTTGTAGATTCCATTTGGAATGGTTCTTTTGTGCTTTAAGGTGAACATAGTATGATAAAACTAAGCCTCTTTAACAGTGAGTTCATATCGTATCTTGACCCAACCTGAGATTCTTCGTGTTCACTAATGGCGGTTGAAATACGTAAAATATGTCGACATCGCAGTCTTCTCCATGTGAAATGATTAATCTGGGGATGGCAGTCTAAGTGTCTTCGTCTGGGTCCCTGCTCTAAATTACAAAGAAATATTTTCGAGATAAAGATGGCCCAACCACTAAGTGCCTCACTAAATAAGTGAGCATTACATTTCCTTCCACCCCTTGTAATGCTGACGGGTGGAAATTCTAGCAGCTGAACATTATAGAACAAATAAATGTATGTTTTATGCAAAATAATATTAATAAAGTTCTATAATCTATATAAAAGAAAAAGGGGAATTTATTTCACTTGGTTAATAAAAACCAGTTTAGTAGATTTTGCAGTTACTATAAAAATCAAAAATTACATTGAAAGCAATTATATTTCAACACGGATAAAAACCAGATTTTGAATATCATGTTTAAAATTTATTTTTTTATCCACGTTAAAATAAACTATTTTTTCCTCTTAACAGCATTGTATTTAAAGTGTGTATTATAATTAGATTTGTGCTCCCATCGCAAGCATGCTTATTCCAAATTAAAAAAAACAAAAACAAGTGCATTTATTTAGCACTCTTTGTCTTCAGTTCAGTTCCTGGATTCGATTACCACATCAGTGCGATTGCATCAACTTTAAAGGTTAGATTTTGGTCAACTTGTGTTTAAAAATTGTTGTTGAATGACATCTGAAGCAAGTAGTTTCAATAGACATGTAATATTTTCTCCGATTGGAAAAATTTCTTCATTTTTAGACTAAGTTTTTTCAGAATGTTAATTGTTTGACTTCTAAAAAGAATGATATTAAGATTTTTATCCTGTATCCATTATACATTTTAAGATTGTATAGTTAAATTTAAATTTTTATCTATATATATCGTTTATCTCTTTCGATAGATACAGTATTTTGACCAATGGCAAGAGTACAGCGGTGAACTCAATTGCTGATCAATCATCAGACATAGAAAAAAGTATATACTGGACTCTGTACCGTAGGGTACCTGTTACGTTCCGTCCTCATCTGGCTAACGTAACTGCAACTGTATCGAGGCTAAAATTGTTTGGAGCTAAGAGATGGACAAAAGGTTTGTGTAATTTTTTTCTAGCTATCGCTAAAATGTACTGTTACCGTTTGCTTTTAATATAAATTTGAATTTCACCTTTTTATGTCAATTAAGCTTACCAATGAATACTTGGATATGAATATAAATAATCCGAAAGTTGTCATTCCTATTTAAAAAATACTATCAATGGATATAAAGGAAATGATGCTTATCAATGGGCTTAATTGTCATTAAACAACTTGCAAAAGTTTAAAAAAAAAATTTTTGAGTTAATATGTCGTATTCTTTTGTTCAATGTCACTTTTGGAACATATGGATTATTCTTTCCTTTAAAAAATATATAAATGAATCTCTTCACTAAGTCTTTTAATATATATATATATATATATATATATATATATATATATATATAAAATTTTGAAAACTTATCAATGCGGAATATTTTCTGGAATTCGGTCTTTTACTCAGTTACGTAATGATTAATTAAATTAATATATAAATAAAAATTTTTTCATATTAGTCTATATAAAAATTACATTTATTATATATATATATATATATATATATATATATATATATATTGCATTTATTAATTGCATTTATTAATTGCAAAGTAGTTTCAATACAAAAAGTGTAAAGGCTAGACTAATATGAAAAAAATTTTATTTATATATTAATTTAATTAATCATTACGTAACTGAGTAAAAGACCGAATTCCAGAAAATATTCCGCATTGATAAATTTTCAAAATTTTAAAGTGCTTAGTTATATATGCATATTGTATTGGAATATGAATATTTTGAAAACATGTTTTCTTTAAAATTCCGTTTTGGAAAAATGTTTTGAGTTTGGCATAATATTATTATTTATATAAATTACAAGCAAATATTAATCAAAAAACAAATTTAATAAGAAAATTAATTTGAATTATACTCTTTGTAAACATATATTTATATAAGTGTAAAGTAGAAGACACCTACAAATTTTAAAACATTTAAAAACAAATTTGGTCATATCCTGAAGAAATTTGTAGTTGTATCTTTGAGGTGAAGGGTTAAGGAAATTGTTATTTAGCACAATGTCCTAGGAAACTGTTTATTTTAAATTTCAGTCCTCTCCTGAAGGAATTGCGATCGATGTTAAAAATTATACGGAATCCACCAAGTATTGTCTACTGGATAAATATTTTATTGATAATATGGCATAGTCAGTTGTTGAAGAGAGGAAACTGGTAACTTCAAATTATCCATATCAGTGGAGAATGTGCAATTGAAATACTTCTCTTGTTCAACAGTGGCTACATCGCACCAGCAACAATTTTCTAGGAAGACCATGAATCTTAAGTGTAGACCTTTTATTTAAAATTATTGGAATAAAAAAAGTCAAATGAATATCTGTATATTTTAAAAAATTTAAAGGGTATATCTTTTACCCCTTTTTAAATTCTTTAAAGGAATAATAAATTTAATTTTCCGTTAATCTGCGCTTTAGGTCCCCTACTCTGCCAACTTGGCGATAAATGCACTAAGCGTGGTAAACTAGACGTTTTTATACCTAATGAGCTCTTTATGGCAACCTCCGGAGGAAATAATTTGCGCTTTTTCGCGCATGCTCATTAATTGGTTTGTTTCTTTTAGCATTTTCATTGGTCGTTAATTAGTTTCAGTTTGAAAAATCGGTCATTTTCATTGGTTGCTAATTAGTTTAAAAACCGTTAAAAATCGTATTCCATTATCGCCATGGCAACAGCATTTTTGAAAACCCGCCAAGTGCAGGACCCACAGCACACTTTCGCCAAGTAGGCAGAGTAGGGGACCTAAAGCGCATTTTCACCTAATTTTCAATTTCAATTCCCTTTAAATTTTCATTTAAATTTCAATTTTCGAATTCAAAGAAATAAAGTTCCTTGTATTTGAAAATCGAATCAGATTAAGAACCTTATTGTTTTAATAAAAAGCTTATTTTTCTGTTATATAGCTTATATTTGTTCGTTTTGTGTTTTATTCAAGGAACTTTATTTCATAATCCTCGAATTTCATATTATGAACAATTGCATTTATCACTTTTAAAGTATATATGCTTTAAATCTATGGTACATGTGATTTTTTTATTTTTCAGATCTCAGAAAACTGCATCCCAGAGATGGAGAACACCTCGTTTTCTGGTATAAGCCATATTTGTAAAACTATAACCAAAGACAAATTCAAAACTCTTTCTTTAAAATCAGGTTGCTTTAGAGCAAGACATGATTGTTTTTGATCTTCGACTCTTTTCAATCTTTCGAACTAACTTTGTTCAAAAAACTGCTCAATGATCTGTTTATTTTCTGAAAACACTTCTGGGTTCGTTGAAAGGACTTAAGAAATAAAGAAGATAGTGTTAAAACGTTAAAGCTGTTTGAGTGTGACATCGACTACCAGTCACTGGGTCAGAGACTATACTTCATTGTGTGTGTCTGGAAAATTCATCTGTGAATTGTAGAACGGAACAGATTCTTTGCTGAAGAACATATTTGATGTTCTATTCAAAGCTGTATTTGTCAAATATTGTTTGTATTGTTGTTTGAAAGTATTTTACGACGTTAATTCTGCTGTTGGACGAAATACAAACCATTTTTTAGCTTATAAAATTCATGTTTTTTTATGAATTTTATTCATATCGCTTGCTTGAGAGACTTTTTCCCTTTTGTGTTTCAATATATTACCTAGCAATTTTTAAAATTTGATGTTGATAACTCTTGCATCATCGGGACTATTTAGCTAAAGGTGCAAAAAGCACCAAATCCATGCATCTCATTATTACTGTTTATTCATTAATCATCATTTACACTAGCTTTGGAATTATTGACAGTATTTGATGTTCATAAATAAAAAATAAATACATAAAAAAAAAATTGAAATTAAACAGTAAAAGTAAAAATATTTGGGAAATAACATAACAAATACCATTGATTGTGTTAAAATATTTTGGAGATTTTCCTTTTTTTCTTGACGCAAATAAGAAAAAGAACTTGGTTCTTTTCTTCACCTTACCCTTGCCGTTGAGTTATTACACAAGTATTCAATGTTATATGCATTTTTTATAGTTTTGTGGATTCTTATTTTATATCAATCACTGTTTTCAATAAAAACAAACATGTACTGTTGTTATTTAATAGAAAATACCTTTATTGTGGCTTCTAGATATTTTATCTAGCAATATCATTTGTATTAACGCAAAATCTTGTAAATTTACCTTAAAAATTATTTCGGTTCTTCTTACTGTACAGATTGCATGTTTTTATACTGAATTGTGCTAGATTTATACTGAATAGTGCTAGATTTAAAATTTTATAAAAATTTCAATTTTCGCTTAAGCACAATAGGTTTTACTTTCTGAAAATGATTTTTCAATAAACGTTATATTTAATTATTAAGAATATATGCAAGCTAAGAATTCCAAAATAAATATAGTTCTTACCTTTACAAAACATGGACTTAACTATTTCATTTCCTTTACATTCATATAAATGTCGAATTAAGTTAACTGAGAAGAATTAATAAAATTTGTTAACTATGATTATTTTTTCTCGCAAATCAAATTCCACATCTTATAAGGAACTAAACTCTAAAAAAAATAATATCATTACAATTTTTATGTGAAATATCACTTTATATTTATAGATAACAACGATTGCAGTATTATGAAACCAATGTGTAAATGAGTTATTATTGATAACTGCTGTGTAGACGACGATTATACTTGATCGACATAATGTTTCTATTACATACTACTGCAGTTTCATTTTGTATCCAAGTTTGAGGTAACTTGTATAGATACAATTATAAGTTTCACATGTATTAATGTCATATTTAATGTATGATGTTATAGTTTGCCAGCATAACTAAACCTAATACACAATATATCAGTATATAAATAATATATATACACACAGTTGATATAGATTGTTTTACTGTGATTAACTTCATCAAATATATTGCTAACATGTGTACATTAAGTCTGGCATTTTGTATATAGGGTCTTTAATGTATTAAAGAATCATTTGAGTTGGCTTTCTATTGATATTGCTAAAAATAATATTTTAGTATATATTACTAACATATTTGGTAAACTATAAATTTGAATATGGCTATACTCTGTGAACATTTTTGTAAATTAATTTGAGCACATTCTATTTCGACAACATTCGTGAGTCTTTTCTTCAGAATTTTTATAAATGTTTGCATTGCTCAAATTTATTTAATGTGTAGTAATGTTTGATTCGTTTTTATGTAGCAATTACAAATTATTGACTGAAATAGTTGCAGATGGTGCACTGAGTAGTGTTTTAACCCGAATTTTATAAATGATTATTTATGTATTTAAAAAAGTATTTCTTGAAGTGTGTAAACATGAAATCTATACATTTCATATCTTGTAATAAATTATGTTAAAAGATTCTCAGTTTGAAATACGTTCCTTGTTTATTGTCAATATTTTATTATCAAAATATAAATAAAAATTTAATAAAATGTAATTTTCGTAAAATATATAATAATTATTTAAACTATAATATTTAACTTTCGAAATTTTGGGCTTTTAATTAATAATTTTAAAATAAAATTACTTTGATAATAATTGGGACCATACATTGTAGTTAATCTGATATATAAATATTTAAATTTTATAAAAAAAAATAAAATATCAAATTTAAATGTTTATTCAAGGAGTAAACACATGAGAAATTGTAGAAAAGGGAACTTGTATAATTTTATTCTTGTGAAAGATTTATTCTTATAGTGAGAGCTATAAGACGGAAGTTATATAGTCATTCTCGGTAAAAAAATGTTTTTAAAATAGTAATCGCCAAAAATAGAAACATTTACATATTTATCTCTTAACTAAACTAAATTTGAGTCTTTTTAATATTTTGCTAAAAATGGTTCTAGGATAATTAATTTAATATTTGATAAAAATGGTTCTATATTATATGATGCTGCATTATGGTGCATTTGCTTTTTGGTTTATGTATGCAAAATAGAGATTTTTAAAAATTTTTGTTATAAAATGCTTTTTATATCATTTTCTATGCATTTATGTTCATATCATTTTCTAAGCGTTTGGTATCCTTTTTGCACCAAATGTGATCACATTATAATAAGTAATAAATTTTGCATGTTGCCTAATAAAAGCAGATTTTGCGCATCAAGATGCATTTTTATTTCGTCAATATGTGAGATGTGCATCTTCACATAGGGGAATACACAAAGTTGCACTAGACTTGAGTTCACATTAAATATTTGTTATTCTGTTATGTTATATCTTTCATTGCTTAACACTTCAAAAACATTTAAAAATTCTTGCATTTTTTATGCTTCCATTGCCGCATTTTGGCAGCATCGTGAGATCTTTAACTTTCGATTCAGAAGTTTGTGGGCTCCCACTTTGTTTTTAAATGTTTGCAGTAGCTAGAAATTTAATTTTAAATGTAGGTTCCAGTATAATAAGCCTTGGTTTGCAATAAAATTACTGTTGAGCAACAGAGAAATCAAATCACAACCTTGGATACGGTGGTTAGTATAATTCACTGTGTAATTTAATGTTTTATGATTGAATTCTTTACGAAGTCTTCATTAATATTGAAATTTCTTTAAAATTTGTTATAACATTGTAAAGTGCTTTATAAATTTTAATCCAGATTATGTACTTTCTTTTCATACGACTTGATTTGTGGTATAATCGCAAATGAAGTATAGTTGTTTGTGTCTCACTGCACATCCGATCAAATCAAGTTCAAATGCATGTAGAGTGTTATGGACATTGATCGGTATACCCTCCTACAGTCATATTTAAATATTGTCAACAGGTGTATTTAGTGGATTTCATTTTTTAGCGTCACTAAGGAAATGTTTCACTGATATACATACGTACATACATATAAAAATTCTAAAATTTAAATTTCTAATTTTGTATCTCTCTTTCACTCCCTTCCTCTCTTTATATATATATATATATATATATATATATATATATATATATATATAT
>JAPDSC010071082.1:0-11074 GCA_026290005.1 Latrodectus geometricus
AAACAGTGAATAAAAAATAGCGTTGGTGTCAAAGGAAGACACGGAAACCGCTTAAAGAAAAATTGCTCCTTAAGATATAGCTTAGATTGAATATCGTCCATTGGTAGGTGTTAAACTTGGTAACGTTCTAAAATTTCAGTTAAAGAAACTGTGACGTCGAAATGAAGTTCAACCTAATATTCAACGTTATTAGGTATAGCGATCATTAGTTTGCGGTATTGTTGACAATAAGATCGTTTGCTAAAGATTCAATAGTTTCGTTTTCTGCTAATGGAATATTTCAGCGTATAATATGATCGAAATGAAAAGTGAGTGCTTATATGAATTTAGTTTAATTAATTACAATGTGATAAAATAATTTTTATTATCAATGAGATTAATTCATAAAATAAATTATTTAATAATATATTTCATTGCAATATCATTACTCAATAAAATTTTAAAAGCATTATCTTTATTGTTTTTTTTTTTTTCAATTATATGGTTTCATATGTTTTAGAAATCTTATTGGTTAATTTTGAAAAATACATGAAAAAATATTATTAACATTAAAAGACGTTTTATATTGACAATACAATTTATAAATTACGATTTGTTAGATGATTAAATTTTAAAATGTAACATTTAATGAAAAATTGTTAAATCTCTGAAGATATTACGCTTTTACGATAATTTATAAATTATGATTAATTAGCCTATTAAACATATAAATATAACATTTAGTAAAAAATGTTAAAATTCTAAAGAATTTAAGTTTTAAAATGTATTTTAAAAATTTATTTCAGTTGTATTTATTTATTTATTTTGTGTATATTACACCCCTTACATTGTAAAAGTTAAATGTGATATATTATCATATATTTAATATCATGAAGTTTTACATAATGTATTTTCTACTTATGATTTTTTTGGATGCAGAAGTTGTTCTGTTTAATTAATTTAGATTAAAGTATATTAAGTTCAAAAATAATTACTAAATTTAAAAATATTAGGTTTAAAAATTTATAGATGATTATTTATATTAAAAATAATTAAATTTGCTAATGAAACTTTGCAATAGATCAAATAATAAAAAACATGTATATTTTTGTTTAGAATACATCCGAATTAAATTAGTAATCTTCAATGCTATTTTTGATATCTATACTGGTGTAATGATTTATTAAAAATTATTCGGTAGCTTAAGCCTCATATTTGTTCAATAAGAATTAAGTTCTGTAATTAATTATTTATGTTCGTAGTTCATTATATTTTGGAGATGCTTTCCCGTTAATTCCTTTTAATTTTAAGAATGCATCATTTGATACTTTTAAAATTTAACTTGTTATTTAACTTAGACTTGTTATTTAACTTGTTATTTATATAGCTAGATTTTGATAGTTATTAAGGTTTAAGATACTTAGCATCAAATGTTTAAACAAATCAATTATAATAAATTATTCCGAATTATATTTATTAAATCTAAGGAGAAAGTTCATTCTTAAAAATTTGTTACAAGAATGTATAAATCATTATTACAGTTTTTAATAAATTGTTAATAAGTCAAATGTATTTTAAAGAAAGGAAAGCACCACCAGCTTATTTTTCACATTTCAACTATTACTAGTAATGGGAAAAATAATTTAGTAGTATTTATCTTTTAGAAACTCTTACTTCATAGAAATTTAAAACTTCACATTTCTGATCATTAATATTATTTTATTATTCGAAATTTTAGATTTATATAATTTATTAATGAAAGCATTTAAACTTACAAGAAAGTCAAAATTCACAAACACATCATCTATAGTAAAAAGTTAGTTAAGACATAAAATATCCTTATAATAGCAGTAAAAGCTTTATCCATTAAAAAATCATGTAGAAATTGCCAGATACTATGAAAATCTTTGCTTATGTAGATCTTATATAATTACTTTTTTAAAATAAAAAATGATGTAACTTAAATTTCAAAATATACTATAAGAAAACATGCAAGTTTGAATAAAATGGGTGTCAGTTTTATAGCAAAAATTTTGTTTAAATATTATACAAATGTAATTTATAATTTACGAAATTGTTACAAAGTTGATATTCATACTTTATGTTCAAGTATTTTATAAATAAAACACATAGTAATTCTAATATATAAATATTTATCAAACTATATATGACTAAATTATGCAAATTTATTTTTGAAACCAAATTATGCATTCATTTTGATTGTCTTGGTTAAATAATTTGTATCATATTAGTCTGAATCCTAGTTAATTTTTATCACAGTAGCATGTTTAAATTTGGGCTTGAAATTATTGTTTTCAGAGAATATTGCTTAAAATATTTTTAAACATGGCTAAAATATGGCTTGATATATGATGGCTTACTAAATTACTTGATTCATACTAGCAGCTACAAATATCAATGATGTTCTGTCTTGAAAATTTGCCTTAAGAATATTGAATAACACATATTAGTTTATTTAATACTCTTATTAGCAATATTGCTATATTGACATATTATAGCCATATTACTATATTGACATTTTTATGCACAATATTTCTAAAGTTAGAAATTTTGAAAGATTTAACTGCAAACAAAGCAAGTTAACAAAATAAACCTGTATGCCGAATTTAAAAAAAGAGAAAAATAAAAGACGGATATTAAACACAATTAATTTACTTTTAACAATACATGATTGTTATCAGAATAAAATAAAAACCCAGGGTAGATCTTACTTGGAGATAAATTTGCCCTAATTTCTGCCAGAACATCTCACCGGTAATTTGAAAATTGTTTTCAAAGTTAGAGGTAATAAATATATAATTTAAACTCTTTTGCGCCATTAAATAAAGATCTTTGTGTTTTGAAAAAGCGTCACGTCATTTGGAATCAATTTCAATATAATTTCTAGAATTCATTATAATTCATGGTAAATGAAGCTTTATTAAATTTTAGAAATAAGTATTTAGACTGTTTAACAAAATCTGCTTCATATAGCGTCCACAATTCATTATTATTATTTGAGTTATTATAGAAAACGTTTTGAGAGCATACTCGGAGTAAATTTGTTTTTCTAGCATAAAATAAATAGCGGAAAGTCTTAAATGAAATATTTGCGATATTCTTCACTTTAAAATATTTGGATCTACCATTGCCAGATCAATTGTTATGCCCATAAAATTCTAGACTTTTTAGATTCTTTGAAAGTGAATATTTTGTCTCTTTCAAAAGAGCTTTGATGTCTTTACAATTTTAAAATTTTAAATGGCAATACTAAAAAGCAAATCTAGAAATTAACAGAATGTTATATTAAGGTCATGAAAATCAAAGTAAATGATATTTTAACGTGCAAATGTTTGTACTGACAGAATAAAAATTATTCCTGAAATTTTTAAAACTCAACACTGTACAAAATGTAATTTTTACATATTTAAGCAACAATTTTTACAGAATAAAAAAAATTATTTGTTTAAAATTTTAAATGAAGAAAAAATTGCCTTTTTTTTTCTCTTCAGTAAAATTTTCATTCGCTAGAATATCTATTTTGTGACTCGGCATTTATATTATTTTTAGACAAAACAAGCATTTCCATTATAGTATGATAAATGAAAATGTGTTTGTAATCTTATAATGGAGAACACTTTCAAAATATTACAATATATTAAACAAAAATAATAAATTATTTACATAATATTGATCAACTAAGTAAATTGAGTGTTTTTGCGTATTTAATAATTTATCTATTTAAAAGTATTTATTAATCATTTATTTAAAAAAAACCTTGCATTGTGCCACAACAGATTTAATTTGCAGAGGTAAACGGGCAAAAATCTGAAATGGACGTGGATTCTTTTATGGAAAGAAATTAAGTCCAAATATTTTTTAATGTTGCTTAGGTCAGTAGTTTTTTGGTCAAGGATATCTCACAAGATACTAGATAACAGAAAAAGAAAATATCAAGGTATGGTGGAATCATCGAAAAAATTCAAAATGAGTAACTTCTCTAAAGTTTCCTGTCAAAAATAATGATAAATACATCGAAATAATTTCGAGAGAAAAATATTTCCGTATAGCATTCCCATATAAAACATACCTTCGTTAAGTTGGCTTATAAGATAAGGCTAACAAATTTAATATTTTATTATTTTTAATAACAATTTGACATATAACTAGATACACAAATTTATTATTAATTTATAACAATTTTATACCTAATTTTTTTATTACATCGTTTGGCTAATTTTTAATTCGGTTTCTCTCAGCTAAAACATTCACGGCTGCCAAATATTTAAAATAGTAAAAATCATTCAAATTATATCGTTTTTGATTCTGTAGAAAAAAAATTAATTTTGTCACAGTAAACTAGTTAAATAGTCATTGAGAGATTCTATATTAAATATGTAAAGTATTCCGTACAGAAAAAATAATCTAAAGACTGAAACAGATATAGAATCTATTCTAAAACAAAATACATTTTTACCATACATCTATCATATAATAATTAGATAGGAATAAAAATCCAACTAAATTAACGCAATTAATAAATAACATTGAAATCAGAAGCAAAATTTTAATGAACCATCTGTTTAATTTATTAAAGTAAATAAAAGTTCTTCAAAAGTTTAGTAAATTTTGACACAAGTCATCAAAGCTTATGATAAAGTGTTTTTTACAATTAATCTGTAATTTATAAGAAACAAATGACATTTAATTATAATTAATAAAATTTTAACCTTTATCAAATTTAATTAGGAACTTTAACCATAGGTTATGTTGAAATAAAGTTAAAAAAAATTATCACATAATATTGATTTATTTTGAAAAATATATTGATTTATTTTGATAAATAATTTATAACTACAAATAAAGGTAAAATATTTCTTACAACAGATGTTAGTTAAATTTAAAGAACATTAATTTCATTATCAAATGAAAAAACATGCTTGAAAATACAAATTAAATTATTTCAATTGTTCACTTAGTATTAAACTAAAATACAGAAAGTGTCTGTTTTGTTACTAGTTATTTTTTAAAAATTATTTAATTTTATGAGTGATCAAAAACTTAATTTACTATGCATGAGTTCATGACCTGCAACGTTTCTAAGTGTTTTATGCGGGTGTTTCCACTACTTGAAAGAACTATTCTTAACACGCCTTCTGTTATTATTCAATACTTCCGCGCAATGTTAATCAACTACCTACTCGATGGAATATATTATCTTTTCAAACCACATATTAATAACATATGACGAATAATTAAGATGAATGTCATTTAATAATATTGCAGAATTGTTGTGGAGAATTTTTGACTTTTATTTCCAATTCAAGTAAGTTAATTTTTCCCATTTATGTAATCTAAATTGCTCAAAATCAAATGTTGAATTATTCTAATTGAAAATCTCAAAAATATATGTTTAATCTCTTTTCACTTCAATTTAAGTTATTATAAATTATCTTATTTTACCATATCTATGAATTTGAGGTATCGCTTTTTAATCAATGTGAGTTAGATGAATTGAAAAGCGCTAGACTCAAAATAATTCCCTGTGATCTTAAAGAAAGCTGTCTTTCTAAATCATTATAGTTAAAAATAAAACTATTTCACAGAATTCGGACATTTTTAATAAAATTTAGAACGAATAACAATACTATTCTCTAACGTTTAATTACACGCATTTAAAAGAAATAAATTCCAAGTTTTCCATTAATATTTTCTTTTTGTGAATATTTAAAATTTAAAATGCAAGTAGCATTGTTTGGCTTCAAAATTAAAATTTTCAATAGGCATCCTCTTTAAAAATATTATATATTCTTCATATTCGTTTACATTTTATATGTAGTTAATATTCGATGGAAATCAAATTTCTAAATAATTCTGGTTTCAACGTTAAACTCAAATATCACAAACCTTATATAGATTGTTGTTAAATAATTTATTATACAAAAGTAACGGAATTCATTTAGATAATTCAAGTTGTAAAAATTATTATATAATTAGCAGAATACATTACACATTTTATGCAAACTTACTGTTGCAATATCACGTAATATCATCACCCTAAAACTTATAGAACATTTTCAAACAGAACTAAAAATCTTTACTAACCATTTAATAGTCTATTATATCAAAAAGTGCGATGATTAATAAACAATAAAGTTATAAATCACATTTATGGAAATAAATCTATACAAGATATTGTGAGAGTTATTAATTATCCACTGATTTGGAAAATATGTAACAAAAAATAATCAATAAAATGGAAAAACAATAAAATGTAATATTTTGAATAAAAACAAAATAAGAAAGCATTTAAATGAATAATAATGTTATGTTTATCAACATATTGCTTTTTCTTCAGCAATTGATTTATTTGATATTGCACTTACAATATTAAATCGAGAAAGTTATTAAAATAAAAAAATAAGCTTTAAATATATATATTTATTACAAACTTTGAATTATAACTAAACAAAAAATCTACAAGATTAAAATAATGCAATGATAAAGACACGCTTAGACCAATGACACTTTATTATCTTTTCAGCTGAAAAATTTTTTCCTTAGACGTGAATGACAATAAGAGATTTTAAAATATCAAAAATCGTGTGTACTATCAAGTTCTAATATAACGAAAATAAAATTTTATTGGACATTAAAAAGATTTTCATTTAAATCTTCGACACACATATAAGTAAATTTATAATTATTATTTTTTATGTTTATTTTAATCTTCAACTTTTCTGCATTTTGTAATTTTTTTTTTTTATTTGTATTGTGTCTTTTGAAAGAAACTTTCTTTTTTACTGTTAGTTTATTCTAATATATTATTATATTATTCTTCTAATATATTATTATATATCTAATATATTATTATTCCAATATATTATTATTTGTTTTGATGGTGCTTGATTTTTTTTTTTAACTAAGAATTATTTTTATACCAAATATTTTAATTTGATTTAATATTTTGTGTTTGAACAACATGAAAATTTTAAATTCAAATGATTCTTGCATATTTTTATAAAGAAATTTAGATATGTTTGTTGTGTTTCATGATAATATTGTTGTTAATATTGTTCGTCTATGAATATGAAAAAGGTCGATACATTATTATAGGTTTCAAACGGGCAATGATTCTCTTGCTACTGGTAATGGCCCTCGGACAGGTAAATGCAGGAAAGAAGTGGGAAAATCAAAAAGTGAGGATTTTTACAATTTTATTCCCATATTTTGTGCAGTGTCATATATTTATTGTAGTTACCGGGATTATTTATTTAAACAAATATATTTTTTAAAAGATTGAATTATTTTTACTTTAAAAAATATTTTATTCCTGAAAAACCAAAGGAAAATTAAACATTTTATGTATTTTATTAGATTTAAGTATCTTGTGATAAATAATTTGAAATTATCTTTCTAGTTATGATAAATATAGTAATTTTACACTATTAATTACCTTATTTTCGGATATTAAATGTAAGAAAAATTATAATTCTCATTTTTTAAACAAAATTTAAAATATACAAGAATAGCATATGCACTTACATTTTTATTTTATTGTGCTTACTTTTAAAACAGATCAAAAGAACAAGAAAATTAATAAAAAAAATACATGTTATTTTTCATAACTCTAACTTATTTTTAGTTTTTAATTGTAATTTATGCAATACTGGCTTGAAATGCAAAGTATTCATGTAAAATATCCTTACATTTAACTAAAAGTAGTTTTGAGACATTTTAATTGTGCAGTCTTTTTTTTCTAAAATAATTTTTAGTGTTTAAATGTTAAATATGTTTATGTATATATAAGTATTAATTCATATCAGAAATAGATTAAATAATTTACTTCAACCAATTCAATAGTATAATGAAATAAAAATTTAACTATCGTCCTTCAAATGTTCATTAAAAATTAATAATCAGACTGATTGATTTTAAAGTTAATATATTAGCTTTAAATATATTATATGAACATTAAAATAATTAAAGATTTAAGTTATTTTAATGTTCACTAATTCAGTATATATATATTTCACACTTTTAAAAAATATTTTTATTTTAGTTTGTCAACGACTTTTAACGATGAGTTTTTCTTATATTGCATTGAATTCAGAATTTATTAGTATAAATAAAAAGGTTGCTCATCCTAAATTAAATTCTTTTATTCTTGAATTTAACATCAGAATATTGAATGGCGTTTACTAAAAATAAAATAAAATTTTAAAATAAAATTTAAGGAAATTCTGATTTAATATTACTATTGATCTCATATCAGAACAAAGTATTTTTCAATAATTTAATTAGAATTCTACCCCAACATCATAATTAATTTTGGTTTTTTTTATTGTATTTCTATAAGATTCTGTCTTCTTTGATTGTAAAAGAAAAATCTCACATAATCAAGAGATTTCATATAAACAAGGTATTTCACACAATCAAGGGATTTCAAACAACTTTGTTTGAAATCGATGGGTTATTGCTTTTGTTCAATCCAGAAACAAATTCTTTATTCTAAATCATGTTTCAATTTGACAAAATTTATCAGTCATTAAATGATGCATGGAAAAATTTATAAAAAAAGGTTATAGTTTACCCCATAACAGGAAAATTTATTTTGAAATTATAGTTGACATTTTTGTTCATTTCTATACGTTAATTCACTTGTCAAATTTAAATGATGTACTTTAGATTAAGTTTATGTATAGTACAATTTACACTGCAAAATTTCCCAATCATTTTATTTAATGTTACTTTCAAAAAGTTTACTTCCAATGAGTTTTTGTCTTTAAATTGCCAACTTTACTATACAAAACATGCATTTTGATGTGAAATATTATATAGTAAGTAAAATTGATAATGTAAAAACTTGATATAATATAAAGTAGATATAAAATTTGATATATGACATTATTTAGTATGTGCTAACTTATTTATAGTACTTTTTTGTAAAAATATGTTAGTGAAAAGTTTCTAATTTTCTAAAGAAGAAAAAAAGCCTGGAATTTGCTAATTTTTGTCTTGATAATAGGATCATCATCTCCATGGAAATCTGATAGGTGATGGCGTTCCAAAATCTCAAGTGAATCGCTTAGATGTCGTTTGTAGTAAAGATCACATGACGGTGAACATGCAATTCGATCATCCATTCTATGGAGTGGTGTTTTCACATCCGGGATCGCACCAGGAAAAGTGCTTCCATGTTGGACCCAGAGCTGGAGTGACGGAAGTTTCTTTTCACATCAGGTGAGGCACATTCTCTCTTCTATTTCTCTAAATTAATATTTTCTATCTTCCTCTTAATCAATGTGGAATAAAATTAATGTTCAATAAGAATACAAAGATGTACAATTTGAAACAAGAACTATACATAATAACAGATTTCATGAACCATATCCAAAATAAATTCTTTAACTCTAGCTGCATCAAATTTAATTGATACTTTGAAAAATGTGATCTATATATTGAATAAAGTTAAATGAAAAATATGTTCAGTAAGAATATTGAAGAGAACACTACTTAAAAATTCAATATAACTACTTGATTTGTTCTCCATCATTGCAAAAATGTTTACAATTTGTATTTAATATTATGGTTACTTTAAAGATCCTTTTTAGTACCAGAAGGAATATTTTGATTTGGTTAAAAATTAGTTATTTTATATCGTTTGCAAAGTTATCAAAACTATTACTGGTAAGGCGTCAGGAATCAAAATACATATTAATTATACATAACATGGAGTATTGTAAACAGTGTGTTATTAATCAATATTTTAATATTCATAGCTTTTCCGGAAGTTTTAACTTGAAAAACTTCAAAGCTTTTAAGCTCATTCTAAATAATCATGTGTATGTTAATTATCACAACGAGACAGCCAAAGTTTCATGTTATAGAATAATAGTTAAAATTTTCTACTCCTATTGTAAAAATTATACTGGTATAAAGAATAATTAACATCAGGGTTATACTAAAAAATGTAATTAATACTATTATAAGTTATTTGTGCTGCAAATAAAAGCATTAATTATAATTAATATGAAATAAAAATCATTATAAATAAATAAATGTATAATCTAAAACATGATTAATAAAAATTTAAAAGTGCAATTTTTTAATTCATTGCCTAAAAAAATAATTTTGAAAGATTTATATCATTGAGATTCATAAAATTCTTTCTCAAAATTTTATTTGTATGCTCTTCATTAAATATATTTCTTGAAGCTTCATTCAAAAGGAATAAAAAAAAATTTCGTTTATTTCATTTATTATTGCATAAAAGGCTTCATTGGCGTTGATATATAAACTAAAACCAAGCACACATTATTTTTGCAGTCTGGTAAAAAATTTTTATCAATGTTCACATTAATATTTGTCGTTAAATAATTATTTGTTGAATTTGCTTGTACTTATTAATAAATATGATCATTATACTGTGTAAATCACGTATACTGTGTACTAAAGAATAATTTGATTTAAAATGTCTTTAGACTTCGATAAAAAACAGTTCTGCCATCTATTGGAAGTATTATCTATTATTCTTACTATTACTACAATTCTCAATATATCAATGCTTGATATCAAAGGATTCTGATTTGATCTGTATATGCATGTAATAATAAAGAAATAAAATATTTTTTAAAAGATAGTTAATAATATTTAATGAATTTTTATTTATTTTATTTTAGTTGCGGAAATATTTTGAAAAAAATTTAAATTTCTGGTTTTACTTAGATTAATGCTGAAAACATTTTGCATTTATTCTTGATTTTTCATTGATTTTAAACATCTGTTTTTTTTAGAGTTAATTTTTTTACTTTACTTATTAAAATCATTAAAATAGTCTAACTATGGTAAAAATTGGGCCATAACTTTTCACAGAATATCCGAGAATGTGCATATTTGAAATTTTACTTAACCTATTTTACTCCTATAAATTAATTTTAGATTGTTTTCTTCATAAATTAATTAAAAAATAATTTATTAAATTATCTTCATTTTTAAATAATATTTTTGATTAATTGAATAATTCTATTTTCGTTTTCTTTAAATTATTTAATGAAAATTCTTACTCTCACGGTTAATAGATGGCGTAACTAAA
>JAPDSC010071083.1:0-52377 GCA_026290005.1 Latrodectus geometricus
GATAATGATGTTTTGCGATCCATGTTGGAAAATAATCCACATTTAACAAGTCGAGAAATTGTAGAAGAGTTTGACATTCATCATACAACTGTTGGAGATCACATTAAATCTCTTGGGTTTGGGTTCCACATGAATTAACGGAAAAGAATTTGTCTGATCGTGTAAGAATATGTTCATCACATCTGATTTGACACAATGTGGAGCCGTTTATGGGCAGGCTGGTTACTGGAGATGAAAAGTGGATTCTTTACGAGAATATTAAAAGAAAGAAATCTTACTGTAAACCAGGAACATCATCAGCAACAGTTCCAAAACCAAGTATCCATCAACGAAAAGTACTGCTTTGTTTGTGGTGGGACATTCAAGGTCCAGTGTGTTACGAGTTGCTGAAACAGGGGAAAAAAATCAACGCGGATCTATACTGCAATCAGCTGGATAAATTGAATGCAGCTATCAAAGAAAAAAGGCCAGGATTAGCGTCCAGAAAAGGAATAGTGTTCCACAACGATAATGCTCGCTTGCATACTGCAATGGTGACACTACAAAAACTGAATGCGTTAGGATGGGAAATCCTTAGTCATCCCCCGTATTTACCTGACATTGCACCCTCTGATTATTACATGTTCAGATCTCTGCAAAATTATCTAACGGGAAAAAATTCAAGTCTTTTGAAAGTGTTTCTAAGGCAGTTGCTGACTATTTTAATTCCATAGATGAGAACTTCTACAAAACAGGAATTTACAGGTTACCTGGAAGATGGCAACAGGTTGTAACAAATAACAAAGCATATATAATTGATTAATTTTAAACACATATTTTTATAAATGAATTCAAATATTTTCTTTAAAATACGACAGAACTTTCCCTCCAACCCAATATCTGTTATTTATATTGCATTATTATTATGAGTTTTTTATGTATATCATACTTCTTTTTTTGGAGGGGGGTGGGGCGCAAGTTATGCTCTTTATGCTACTGAGGTAACAGCCACGTTTTCCCCTCAAATTAAAGATGCTTCTAGAGTACTTAATATATGCAAAAGAATAAATTGCTTATAAAATTTAAATATTGTTGTATTTTGTGTTTATATCTAAATATGCCTGTTTTTATCTGAACCCTTTGTAAAGAATTTCATCTATTCATTGAATAATAGCAAAAAAGCTTATTTATCTACGATTTTGCTCTAAAATAAAGAAGAAATAGTAAAATAATATGAATGCTTATTTTGGGCATTAATATTTTTCAAGAGCTGCAAATAGAGCTTATTTAAAATGTCTAATCAGAAATTTTGAAATATAGAAAAATAATATCAACAAACTGCCTAACATAGCTCTCTATGAATCAACATCAATGCCTTTCTCTAGAGCCGTATCCACTAGCTAAAAAAATCAAACATAAATTAATCTAGTGAAATGATATTTAAATCAATTTTGGGTAAATAAAGTTAAGTACATTTAAAATTGCTTAATTTGATTTACTTGTAAGCCAGTCTACTGTTACATTTTACAAGCAAGGTTAATTTAACCGAGAAGTACAGTTGAAATGCAGTTTAGAAATAACCCCACCCAAGATAGGAATTAAATTCACAAACATTGTTAAATTTGAAAGAATATTATGTAAAGTAATTATAATAATAATTAACTCAACATTTAATTATAAGGATTCAATAGATCGAAAATTATGATATAATCTTGGATTCCTTTTATATTTCTCTTATTACTAACCAGTTGTTGAAGCAGCATACTTCCCTCTACCTAGTACACAAATGGACTCTACCAGTTAGTGGAAACAGCCAGTTAAGAATCTTTGTAATTTAGAAGAAGGGATCAAGCAGAAGACTCGACCTAACACTTGATACTTGAGCCTCAAAGGTATCATTTCACTCGGAGAAAACTGAGACCAAGATCTATTTAATGTGCCACGATGGATCTTCGATTAAGCCGGGATTCGAACTCACTACCTTCTGATAATGAGAACGGTGACCTAACCAACCAGTTCACCGCGAATTTTATTACTAACCAGTATAACACATCCAAAAAACATATTATACTATGTATGAATCGAATATACTTCATACGGTAATTATATTTACTCCTATATATTCATAAGCAGTTAGACATCCTTATATTAACTCTGTATAATTATAAATGTTAAAAAACCCGATTTCTGAGATTATTATAGCGGTAATTCGTACTTAGTGTTACACAAAATCTTTTCTGTCACACAATTGCAGCTGAATTACAAATAGTTCCAGTTTTTATGTTACTTCATTGAGCGTGCGAATCATATAATTCTAATAATAATTTAATTTGGCAAAACTGAAGTTTGAAGCACATGCGTATCAAGATCGTACCACGCATGCTCTCTTGATCTCTTTAGGTCTGATGAATAAATGTCTTCCCTTTACAGAAAACTCTCGCGTTTTGACCCCCCCCCCTCCCCCGAATTCATCACTGGTCAGCCAAGATGAATTCTTCATTTCCAAATAATTCAGTCGCACTGGAAATATTGATAGATGAGTATCTTATTGAATTCTCAATACATTATTTTTAAATGTTTTATAAAATGATGTGAGATAAGTTTCTAAAATCTCAAGGCATTTCGAAATCTCGACTCTCAAATAAAAATGGTGGAGGTGCTTGATCATTAATCTAAAAAAAATAAATACAACTTACATTATCACAAAATAACCATCTTGTTAAAATTTGTTTTGGTCTTCTTCTGTAGTTCACAGGTATACCCTGAATATATAATCATTAGGTTAGTATAAATACTTCATCCATTCCCAGAAGTCATTTATCACTATATGCAGGGCCCAGCTTTGGGCCCTGCATATAGTGATAATTAATATAGTGAGTGTAATTAATATAGTGATAATCATATAGTGAGTTTAATTTTTCATACGGAATTTTACGATTGGTTAAGTTTAACTTATTAATGTATCACATAACATAATATATTGATCACGTGGCTCAAGATTTGCTTGAGGAGCATATTCATCATGTTACTTCGACATGTAAATTATTTTCTTTTCACCTCATACATACTGCTTTCTACCAAATTTTTAGCGCTTCAGCTTCATAAATATTAAATTCCTTTCGAACAGATGGCACAAAATCTATTAAAGATTCAAATAATGGTGATATATCTAAAAGTGCAATAGAATTCTGGATTTTACTTGTTTGATTTAATCTTTGCAAAATAGTATCCCACACTAATGTACTTAGTGAATTTTCAATATTTAGGGACTTTTTATAAAGAGCTTTCTTCATATTTGTATAAGGAGTTTGCCTTTGATCATCTGCCAACTAACATAAAGATTCTAAAGATGCAATGCTTCAGTAGCATTTGCATCAACACACCATCTTGTGTATGAATGATTTTGTAAAGTCCATTTTTTATTACTTTCACTCATAATCTGCCATAGGTATATTGAAACAGAAAAAAAGTTACAACTTTAGTGCAGGATTTTGCAGTATTTCTTTCCAATAAAATTCAAAGAATGAGCCGAACATGGTAAGTAATCTGCAGCAGGATTAATATTTTAAATTCTTGTTGTGAACACCTGAATACTTCTTTGCTTATTTGGAAGCATTATCATGACTTCGTCACCAGCAATTTTCTATGACAAAACCTAAATCTTACAAAACTTATAGCAAAATTTTTTATTTGCTATAAGTTTTTTGAGAATTATCCATTGAATATTTTCTCAGTGTTTTTTTACAAGACACATATTTTGTGGAGGTAGCTTTAAAAAAAAATGATCAAACATATCATCAAAGGTAGTGTACCATTTAGACGGATCATTCATCTGCACTTTTCGCTGAATGTCCTTTTTAGACGGTAAAGCATTTGCTATAAAACGTTCTTGTTCTAGGTGTCATTTATCATCGACAATGGGATCATCAATCACCATTTCTTGCTTGATGTTACTTTTAGCTTGTTTATCTACAGTAGAATTGAAACATTCTTGTTTTTCTAGTTTTGGGGCTCTATATCACATTTTGAATTGGGTAAAACAGGTTTTGTGATGCTGAAGAGATATCGAATTCTTCTGCACTTGGAAGGAATTCTTCTTCATTCTTTTTAATACAACATGCAATACTACGCGCAAGAGAAATAACTGATAGCAAACTGTTAAGATACTGATTGCAACCATCATTATGCGTTATCATTTGGGAAGGGATCTAGGGTAGAATTTCAGTCTTAAAAATGAAAATGAAAAAAAATCCAATCTTATCAAAAGAATATTTGACATTTTGTGAGAATTTTGAGAAAAAAAATTATAATTGGTTCGATTTATTACGATTGATTCGATTTTTATTCGATTTGGGACCCTCTCCTGACATAGGAGCCCGGGGCAATTGTCCTGTATATTTCTGCCTTAGTCAGGCTCTGGCTATATGCTATACTGTAATTTATGGAAGTGATTTATTACCAAGCACTACGAATCTGTATTATTCTCGTTTTTATATTATTCTCTGTGAAGTTTTACAAGTCAAATTTCCATGTTTATTCAAAAATCGAATTATTTAATTTGTCAATATAATGAAACTATTAAATTGTACTAAGTAGTCCAAGAATCGCAAGAAAAAACTTTTTCTAAGTAAAAAGCAGTATTTGCATCAATCAATCATCATAAATATCCATTACTAAGCGGTCTTCCTGAAAAAGTTTAGATTGGAATGAAATGTTTTTAACCCAAACCTTGATACATAACTCTTATAGAACGAATTCAAATCTTTGAAATTATATCAATTGTATCTTAGCTGCTGTATTTCTGCTGTTCTTCTATAAAGTGCTACGAGATTTCAAATAATGATCCCATGATAAACTTTTGTTTCAAACTTTTGTAAGTAAATCCAGAAGATTTATGAATTTGAGAATGAAATCACAGATGTATCTAAAAAATGTGGATGAAATCACATTTATCTATAAACTTTTCTATAATTTCAATTATTTCATTATTTCAAATTAATTTCTAATTTTTGGGAAGATAATGTATTTGTGTTTCTGTGTAAAATAGCTTTTCTCAATACAATACAATCTTCATTTAAAGACTCCATTTGCTCTATAAGTTATGTGATCAAATAAATCAAATAAATCTCTATGAACAAGTGGTACATAGTATATAAAGTAACTTTGCAAAATATGGGTTTAAAATTTCTAAAAGTATTCGAAATTTTATAAAAAATGTCAAAAAAAAATAAAAAAATAAATTTTTTTTTCAATTTCAGTTCATTAAATTATGAAATTTAATTTATTTAGAGTATTCTTATGAATTCATAAAACATAAAGACTGCTTGAATTAACGATTGTTTTATTGTTTAAATGATATAATTTAAAGTTCATTATTAAATATATATTTCCATTTAAATTTTAGTTGGAGAATTTTAGTTCAAACTTTTGAATATAAGTGGTGGGAATTTAACAAATACTGAAAAGAATCAACCATAAGACAGTTTCTACTTCCTGTTAATTTCCGTTACGTTAACTTCCTGTTGAGTAAAAAAAAAATTATTCGTAATGCTTCAAACATAATTTTGAAACACAACAAATTATGTTGAAAGGAACTAATTTAAATTGTATCTCATTGGAGAAAAATAGAAATATTCATAAATCACTCCTCAACACTTCGGTAAAAATCATATTATTTTTCAAAGAAATTGCTTTTGAATTTATTCTAAATGATGTTTTCCTTACTTCGGTTCAACAGTTTGTGAGTTCGAACCTCAACTTGGGTGCTTGTAGTAGTTCGGAATCCACACTTTAAACTGTAGATCACGATGTAATTAGTCCTCTTGTGCAAAATATGACAACTGAGCAACAATCAAACCAAACAATTGCTTAAAAGGGAAATTTTTCATTACTTTTTGTTAGATGGGTTACACCAACAAATTAAATTTAGTATTAAAGTGTACAGATAGTTAAACAATTTTTATTCGTTTTAGAAATAAGTTTGTAGATTGTGCTTATTCTTTTTATTAAATGAGGTTTATTTTTAATAGTCTTGGTTAATAATTTAAACTCCTTATTTGTATAGATTCTTGATTTGAAATTTAAAACTTCTACAACGGCAACAACAACTATATTATTCTGTCAGAAATTAGAACCATATTAGAAATGTAATCATATTATTATGTTGCATTTACGCAACATAATAATATGATCACATTTCTGTAATTAACTTTCCTTAAATGTTAGTAAAAAAGATATCGATAAAATTATTTTAATTCGATTGCCCATTTGTGTTTTTATTAATAATAATGAACATTCTACACAATTCCTATGTATAAACATCCATTAAAATTTATAACAATATATAGGAATTTTTACGATACATTAAACAAATTAAAGGGAAAATGTTCCTTCAAATTTTAAGTTAAATATTTAAATTGAAAAATTGCTTCAGAAAGCATGGATCTTTGACTATTTTTTTTGGTTTATAAATTATATAAGGTGTTATTCCTAATAACTGTACACTGATAAGAACCGCTGCCCACCCTCTCTAGTGATCTATGTACATTACTGGGGTAGGAGAGATCCTGCGTTCGAATCCCGGTTCGGGCATGGATGTACTCTGTCTCACTTGTCTTTGTCCTTTCTTTGTCTGAATGGGTTGCGAATGGTTGCTTACCCTATAAACGGGTACCTATGGCATGTGTGTACTGAGGAAGTCTCAACAAATTACGGTTCAGTTGGAAAAGTGGAGCAGCGCACCACATTTTGCCATCTTAGCTGGCACGAAACAACAACTTATAAGAACCTGAAAGTAACTTTACATGTCTCTGGTATTTTAGGGATTATTTTTCACCATAATTAAAGTAGGAATTTTATAAAATTTATAAGAATTTAAAATTGAATTCTCATAATATAAATTAAGCATCGAAAAAAATTCTCTTATTTCTTTTTGTCAATTTTAATAACAAAATATTAATTACCTTTCACACCAACAAAACTAATTATTAAATTAATAAAAAGAAAAACATGAATTTGATGTATATTTTAAAGTAATTTTTTTTTCAATTTGAAGAATTCAATCTTTTCTGATATCATTAAGCTCACAATAAATGCTATATATATATATATATATAAAATAAACTATATATAAATATATATATATAATAAGTAGAAAATAATTATGTCTCTAATTTAATCTTTAATATGAAATATAGTTTTTTCCATGTAATTTTCAGAAGTGATAAAATTAAATTTTATCAAAATGTAACTTTCAATGAATTATTATGATAAAAAATTGTGACTCGTATTAAAAAACCATATGCGATAGATGAATCCTGCATACATTAAGGTCAAATAATATTTTGTTAGTAAATATTCAAATTAATTGCATTGTTTCAAACCTTCATTTTATTTATTTATTGATCATTGTAAATCTTTTTTGAATCAAATAAAGAATAAAGATTTTTCATTTACTAAGATGTTTAATTTTAAAAGGTTAATCTTACTTTTAACCTAAAAAGTATTTTTTATTTACAATGCAAAACGATTATTACATAGTAAACAGAATTGTATAGTTAGCATAATTTAAAGAAAAAGCAGATATTAATATAAAATAAATGTTTTCCTACTTTACAACTAATATAATATAATTACTAAACAATTAAGTAAACTAAGTATTAGTTTACTTTATTGTTTGGTAGTACCTCTATAATTCCTTTTTGCAAGCAGTGGACAAATTCGAATAAGATACACTGTTTTAAGTAGATTCCGACCATTAGAAACATCCAAAAATCAAGTTGAAAGCGAACCCATAAACTTTTGATTTAAAAGCCATGGGACAGACCATAGCTCAGCTTGTAATATCAAACAGAATACAAATTTAGATTGTGTGAAGTTTAAAGGAAATTTATTGAAAGAAATCGCGATTGAAATAAGTCGAAATTCATATTTATTCAAAATTTAATATAAGTTGTCTATCATAGTAACAAAAATTACTAATAATGAAAATATATTCGTAAATACATTAGAAACTGTTTTTTCCTTTGTAATCTCTAGTATCAGGTTTCCATATGTGATTCTGCCTCAAATTATTTGCTTCAACAGTAGTAAATATAACCATAATTATTTTCATGAAACTTTTTACAAATAACTTTTGCAAAGTCTCTTATCCATTTTTGTTTTTCACTGGGTGATTGATTCTTCGCCACAACAAGGCCAGAAATTGCAACTCATTTATCGTTACCCATTGGGTACCTGTGAACCAAGTCACGAAGGCGAGTAGCATTACCCACGTCACACCACCACAAACCGGTTTTATAGGGCGGGCCACATTCATCCATCATCTTAGGAGAAAGAACAAAGAAGCACAGTGAAAGAAATCGTCAATGCCGGAACCGGGATTCGAGCTCGTGACCAACAGCCTTAGAATCAGCAAGGCTAACCACTCATCCATCACTCGGCTTTTCTTAAAATGTCTTAGAATTCTTTTTAAAGAAATTATTAGCTCCGATATAAGTACCAGAAAATTTTAGGAAATCGGAGTTAATTTTTCTCAGCGCCCCTTAGTGTTAACGTCTTAATCGTGTCATAAAAATTATTTTATCATACCTAGATAAGTACTTAACCTTATTTAGGTATGATAGAACATGCATACTTAAATAATTTTATTTAATATCACTGAGAACTTAAATAAACTGCAAATTACGTGTTTGAGGTTATCTATTTTTGATATCAGATACACTAAAAGAGGAAAATTCTCCGCCCTAGATCCATCGTTGTTTCTATATTTTATCACTCATTTTTCTAGAACTGCCATTGCCTTACTAAGCTCTGTTTCTCCAAGTCGTTATCACCAAATTTAAAGCGCTTCTTCAAGACATAATCATAGTGTTGAAACAAAAAATCAGTAAATATACATTACTGACCTATATTTTAAACTGATACAATTTTTTTTGACACTTTGGTTAAATGAACAATTTTTTAGCTTTCAATTCAAGAAAACGAGATTCAGTGACTGAGGCAAAAAAAAATATCATGAAATTTCTTTTGTATTTTTTTTTCTTTAATCATAACCGATAATATAATCATTAATATTTTTACATAACACATTTTTTAAACTATGACGTAGAAGTATATTTAAATATTAAACTCCCTATGTATTTGTGAAATAATGAAATAAAATAATCAAAACCTTAAATATATTTACCTGATTTTTTTTTTTTTTTTTTTTTTTTTTTTTAGAGAATGCTTTTTTATATTTGTTCAAATATACATTATATTCAGTTCAAATATTTCTCAAAAAATGTTACAGTATATTTTATTAGTTATTTCATTTAAGTAACCAAATTAGAAAGATATGTAAAACTATGCAAAATTTTAATAATAATTCAATGTGATATTATACAAAAACCTATGATAAAAGAGATACATTCTTGTAAGCTATTTTAGTTATATTAATTTGTTCTATAGTTGCAACCTCTTGATCATGAATTGTAGTCCATAAAAATTTTAATTTTGTTTGGTAAATTAAATTCTTTCTGCTTGTTGCAATTGGGATCTCTAAAGCTTCTAATTTTTAGGAAACATTTTGCTATCTAAGACAACAACCATACGAATTCCTTAAAAATAATAGAAAATAACTGAGGAATGCCGATAAGGCATTCTATTCTCTTATGAATTATACAGCAAAGAGATTAAAGGCAATGAATTTTAAAATACTTTTTCAAGGCATTTGACATTAAAAAAGAGATTCTGAAAAATAAAAAGGGAAATTTATAAATATGATATAATTATTGCTCTAGATTTTACAAAATTATTTTTTTTAGCTTTATGCTTGTGTTTTATACTACATAAAGACTTAAATAACAAAATTAATTTCTCCAAAAATGTTAAGCCGTTAAGGGCAATATTTATTTAAATTGCTTAGATACTAAAAACAATATAATTTAGAAAACCATTTTTAAAAAGAAAAGTAGATTTTCAGAGAACAATCAAATTGCAAATATCATTTTTCAGTTATTCTTTTAATTTTAATTAGGAAAAATAATACAAATAACGTGTTGGAGAGTTTAAAATTAATTTTGAAATAAGTTTTAATTTAAAAATTATATTCTAAAATTGTTGAAATGACAATTGCAACAAGATTAAAATTTAAATTAAATTTATAACCTTGATTAATTTTGTCTTTGAATGCTTTTTCGCACTTTATTGAGTTTCTATTTTTGAAAACTGATATTAAGCAATATTTAAAAGAGCAATACATAATTTTAAATGCAAAAAAACTTTTTTTTTTAATTCACAGGATTTTTATTAATAAACAAAGAAATTATTGTATTTATATTTACATGGCGGGATTGTAAATATTCATAAACAAAATACAAAGAAGTTATTGAACAGTATTTATACTTGGTTTGAAAGAATATAAAAATTTATAAATTAAATACCAAGAAATTTTTGAATACTTATATTTTCATTGAAGAAATGTAAAAATTCAAAAATAAAATACAAAAAATTATTGAATGGTATTTCTGTTTTTATAGAAGGAAAATATGTAAAATCCATGAATAAAATAGCTAAGTCTTGAGGTTGTAGGAGATCTGAGGAAAATCATAGATTCGAGCAACCTTACTTTGAATATCTTTTCACTGGTATTCAATGTTTCTTTTACCCATGAAAATTTCTTACATTATAATGTAACTAATTTAATATTTTTTGCTTAAATCCTAAGTAAAAAAAGTTATTAAGTTTATTGCAATGAATCATATAAATTAAGCGTTTAAGATCAGAATATGAAGAATTACCACGATGAAAGATAACAGAAATAGGGATTCAATAATATAAATGTTTTTTCTTCACAAATTTAGAATAATATTTACTAAGGAATGAGATTATATAAATAAAATATAATTTTTTGAATAAAAAAAAGTTCCTAATTCATCTGAATATATCTGTGAAACCAATACGTTCTACAAATTTCTACATTTTTTATGAAAAATTCGATAATTATGTCGATATTATATTTTATTGTTTTTTAGTTATTATATTAAGTAGTATTTTTTTAATCGCTTGAGTTTATAGTTTCATTTTACATATGAGATATTAAATAAATATATTCAATATTATTGAAATGATAGATGTACCTGATTATATTTAGAGCTTTATAAACAAGCAAAGAAAACAAAGAATTTTCCTTTATCATGGCGCCACACAGCTATGTTTCAAGGCGATAAGCAACACAGCGACAATACATTCCTCAAAGCACCAAATAGACAACGGCGTTCCTCCTCTAGCCCAGCAAACATTTTCAGTTTTTGATCGAATCATCAAGGACATGGTTTATCAAGTGTATTGATGGTCTTCCCAAATCGTGAAGGCGCTTCCTTTGCCTCTGGGCATGTCCTAAATTTTAAAATTGAGAAGTCAAACCACTTCATCACGTGATCAGAAAAATACAATACCGATTAACATCCCAATATCTGAGAATTCGATCTCATTCCATAAGTCTAGGAAGACAAAAAGCTTAACATTTGGACAATTCAACGATACTATTAAGTTACACTTTTGACTAGTTGAAATAAAGAATATATTTCTAGGTGAATATAGAGTTTTGCTATTTAATTTTACAAAATATAGTAAGTAGATAATTGTGGTTAAATAAATAACTTCTTCAAAAAGATCCTAATCGGTAATTTTACTGTTATGCAATAAAATGTTAATCATTAGAATAATTTTTTATTCCCATTTGCAGTACTTAAAAATGAAATCTCTGTACTGTTTTAACAAATCATTTTAAAAAATAATAAAGAGAGAGTTTAAATTATCGCTTAACAATTTCATAGAAAAAAAATTTCCCTGATAGTCCGATCTTTATTTCTAATCATGTTCGAAACACATTCCAATAGGTGCTTTTCACGGCCATTTATGTTTGCCATGTTGTGTTATACTTGTGTTTGATTTCTATTTTATCTGAAGTTGTTATTGACACTCAAAATTTAAATATTGATTTCCAATCAACTAATCTCTCTTAAGCCAAAGCTGATAATAGAGTGACAGACACATAAATATGCGTTTATAATAAAATCTAATTAATAAGTATTGTACATAAAAGATGCAATAATCAGATTGAAATTATCATTAAAAATTTTTTAACTTTTTAAATAGTTTCAAAAGAGTTAGCAAGCAGTTTCAATGTTTTCTTTCTTTTAGATAGCAATTTTTTCTGAGGAACTGTTCTTTTAACTCTACTCTAACTAGAGTTTTAGATAAAAGATGGGAATTTATGTAATTAATTTTTTTTAATATTAGTTTTGACAGTATAATAAATATATGATGTTAAATAATTTTAAAATCTGATAGGCTGCCATACTGTTTGTTGATAAATTATCAATTTTAAATAATTGGATTAATATTTTTAATAACAAATAATATTTGATATTCTTTTTAAATCAATAATTATATATAAAGTTTATGATCTAAATATTTTTATTGAGGAATTTTTGAATTTACGGGCACTTTTTTGTAACGAAGATTATGCTCTTGCAAATTTGGCTTATAAATTGCATCATGATATTTATTGAATAATCAGTGTTTATGATCAACATTTAACAATATTTTAACAGCAATACGTTATTTCTTTGATTTATGTAAGTCATAATTAGACTGAAGTTTTAATTGTTTATGTATAGCAAAACCAGTTATTTTTTTTATTATAAGTAAAACATTCTGCAATGCTCAAAAATGAAACTTCATCTGTAGAAATAAATTTTCTTTGAAAATGAAACCATTAATCTCTAAATAGAAGACAACAGACAAACAGCCTTTTAACATTAAGTTTGGCTTATTTAACCGAGACCTACAGAAGGGGATCTGAAATTACCACACTCTGGAACTGTTGAAAAATTAATACCTTAATTTAAGGAAAAAGCTCAGCAGCACTAATTGTCTAAAATTTAAATTTTTAGCACAAAAGCTAAAGCATTCATGTGCTCTTAAGGAATATTTTTTTATAATTTACATCGAAGTGCGCAGAATTTAAAAGGCAATTGTCTAACAAAATCAGGATTCAAAGATATTAAAATTATATCTCTAAACAAACAATGAAAAGCCAAAAGTTTATATGCAATAACCTGAGAAGCTTGATTTATTAAGATTATAATTTAGATTTGTTAAAAAATCTAATTCGAATAATGAAAAGAATCAAGTTTTAAGGGATTCATTTGATGAAAGTTCGCTGCAATAAATTTTGTTTGTAATGATAAAATTAAAGAGAGAGAGATTTTTTCTTTTCCCATCATTCAATTTAGTTCGTATATTGTGATATTCTTTATTACGTCATATGCGATATTATGAACGCGGAAGTCTTTTAATGCATAAATATAAGAACATTAACGAGCTCTTAAGTATATCCTTAACATCTTTCCCCTAAAATTTATTTTTGATTTATGTTTTAATTTAACGCATGCCTTTATCATTGATATACCATGCGTCATATAAATCAACACAGGCCAAGATTTTGTAATTTGATGCTACATATAATATTACTTAGTTCAGCTCTTAAACTGGTGTGGTTTTACTATCGTTAATTATGGCCTAAATAAATAAGTCTAATTTGTTATAGCACTTTTTAAAATATCGAGCATCTGTTGGTAAAAAATAATTGACATGTACTCAGCTGAACAAAACTATACCAAATTCTTAGAAAATGTTCTTTTTCATAGCTTATATAATAATACTAAAAGAAGCGTTATACAAAAGTTTTATTTCTTATTCGCTTAGCTCGGTTTACAAATATTTAGTATTAGAATTACATCCAAAAAAAATAAACTGAAGTTGTAATCTTATTCATTTGGCAGACCTGTATACATCCCAAGAAACAGCGATAATTTGTCATAACTAATAATAACTGAACTATGAGCCCCATTAATGTTTTCATCGAATAACAGTTTTCTCTGAAATCAAGGCTTATACCAAAGTGAGACAGCTGAATCAAAATATCATGGTAAAAATAAATACGTTTTTAGCAATCCTCAAGGGCAGTGATAATACCTGAATAAATTTATAAAACTTATAAGCAGACTTTGATTTGAGTAATAATATTTAATATCATCATATTGAAATAATAATGTCAGAAAGGATGTATAACGTTTGTATGGTATTAAATGTCAGCTTTATACTTTTCATTCATATATATTGTTCATATCAAACTTGACTGCTTTTTAATATATTTTAGCTAATCATTTTAAATTTATTAAACATACATTCAAAAGTAATGAGTTATCCAAAAACATTAAAAAATGTATCGTCTTATTTTATATCTTCCATTCATAGGTTCACCTGAGAAATTTTACCGTTTGAATTAAATTTATCAACGTCATCAGGATATATTAATTGTAAAGGAATTAAATTGGTAGCTTTAATATTTTTTTATATAATGATTATAATGTGTTATAAAATATTATGTGAAAAAGAATAAAAATTGTTATATGTATTTAAAACTAGACAACAGACATAAGGCCGCAGTGACTGGTTAGAAAGTCGTCGTTCTAGTTACCGAAAGGTAGCGGGTTCTATAAAAAGCACTGACGAAAACTCATCATATTCCCTAATTGCGAATTAGGTATCTTAAAATAGTTTGTGGTCGCAATGATCTCCAAGGGAACTAATATTTCTCAAAGCAACTGACAAGTCTAATGGTCTTTTCATTAATTCCTGTAACCAAATTAGGAAAATCTAAACCTCAGCTCCATTATGGAGTTGTCAGACTCCATAAAATAGAGTACTCGACTAAAACAAGTAGGATACTTTGGATTTAGGAGCACTTGGTATAAAATGTGGCTAACTTATAACATAAGCCCAACAAATTATGACGAAAGAATGAAAAATTGTATTTTTGCCTCATAAGTGAAACTCAGTACAGTTTAATTAAACGTTTAAAATTAATTATAGCTATTTTCAAAATTAAAAAACTGCTAAATTTTCACATGAAGCTCAAAATTAATTTTGTTTAATGAATGTTTTTTACGTCTTAGTATAAAATTTATTTTATAACTATAGTATTCTTTACACGAATGAAAATACAGTAATTGCTTTAGAAGTTTTTTGTCTTACATTTTAAAATACGAGTGTGTTTCTAGAACTGAGTAATTGTTTATGTTAGTGCGTTTAAGAAGAGATAAGCATTTTATAATTTGTTTGTTTTTAAAAGAAACAATTCAACAAATTATAGGGTTTATTTTAAGTAATTGATAAATGACTAAGAAAACTGCTGATAGTGATATAAATAAGATTATTGAAGTAAGGTCAACAAATTTGAAATCAAAATAGGAATGTTAAAAGCTATGCTATTTGCTATTTTGAAACATTAATCTTTCTCTAGTTTTGTTAAATGTAATACGTATATATATATATCCCAAAATAATATAACCAATGGTCATAACACTTTAAATTAGATGCAACTGCTAAATTAATTGATGGAAGCTGTCAAATTTTTTGTTTATAATTTCGTTTCACAAAAAAACCAACTAATTAGAACAATTGGTTTAAAACATATATAAAATAATCATTACTCTCTAAAACAACTATTTTCATTCAATAGCTTTAATAAATGCTATAGATTCTTCTAGAAAGATTTTTTAATTAGATTTTCTTTTCGTATAACACTAAAAATAGATTTTACTAACTCAATATATAAGAAATTTTTGTTCAACAATCTTTTTTAAATAAAAATGGTACAAAAAGTAATTTCTTACTATTAAAACTTGCAAACTTTTTAAAAAAGGATAAAACATAACAGCGTATAGATATATATAATTCTACCATAGCATATTAAAAAAGATGAATCTCCAAAAATAAAATACAAAATATAAAATACCAAAAAAAAAAAAAATAAATAAATAAATAAAACAAGGAAAAATTTCGAAGAAATTTTATTTTAAATCTACTTCTCATATATTCGTTTTCTTTCTCTGGCTGAGCAAGGTCGACCCAGCCTTTCATCCCTTCAGTGGATCGATAAAATTGAGTACTAAGCATGCTTGCCTTGGGGTTTCGCGTTAGGCTAAACATCTAAACGAGATTTATTATGCGGCGTTTTCCAGAGCCCTTGGTCAAGAAAACAGATATGGGCACTGTTGACCATGGCCACCCGATGTGCTGTCTTGCCACGGAATTCAGTTTATATTTTTATTAGAGAATATATTTTTTCAATTATTTTTCTATGCAAATGTATGAAAAATAGTTTTGAATGGGAAAATCTATATAGTTATTTGTATTTAATAACAAGTAAACGCAAAGCATAAAACTATTTTCTTAATAAATAACATAACATTAAAAGTATTAAGCATTATTAATATCAATAATAAAACAGACTAATAGCGAATATGATATAAATTTATTAAACAATTACGTTCAATTTTTTTTTTTTTACTTTATTAAACGTTTTGTCAAAGGCAATAAAATATATTGCAGTTTTTTTTTTTTTTTTTTTTTTTTTTTTTGATTTACAAAATTTGATAAAGTTATTGAATGTTTTTTTATGTTTAGTACTTTTTAAAACAGAATATCACAAATACCGAAGGGACACAAGATTTTTTATAAAAGTGAATATAGATAAAAAAAAATGTTTATCTGAATAAGGAAAAACTTATTGTAATAATTAATTACTAAAATATTTAAAAATAATATTTCGTATATTCCAATTAAATAACTTGTTTGCTTAACAAATTTTTCTTTAAGCTTTTAACTTTTAATTTAAGATGAATGATAATATATAACGAAGATCCAATGATATTTACTAAACTTTCATAAATAATAGTAATACGTTTTTTTTTTTTTTCTCTCTTTGGCTTATTTGCCTTAAGAATGAATTGTACAAGTTAACGTTCAATCGTACAATAATCCGTGCTGCAAAAATCATTTTTTTAGTGTTTGGTTATTAGAAATACTTTTAACATTTCGGCTGTACAAGGAGCTAAATTAATAGTGTCTAATGCATTAAAGCACTTGGTGAATTTGCACCCGTAATTCAAAAGATTAATATGGTTCCTGTAACTCAAAAATTAAATTTCCAGGGTATCATTTTACATAAAGAACAATGGGATGACGTGTTTATTGAAGTGTTTTTGCACAAAACAATTAATCGTATTTTGTGCGTGTCCCAGACGCCATTAGCAAACACGACGGATCATCGGCTTACGTCTAATATAGAACCAGCTACATTGGAATATGAGAAAGAGATCTTTCACTATCAGATAACCATAGCCTTTGCAAACATTTTTTTCTTTTAATTTTGTTAAGTTTGGGTAGATAATAGTTTTACAGTCACTTTTTCGTTTTTGAACACGAGGAAAGAACTAATTGGAACTTAACTTATAATATAAATTTGATTTAAAAATACTAGAAACTTTCCTGACCAAATGACGCTATTGGATATGAACAGATGATTATAAATACCGCTAATTTTTTAGGTTTTCAAATTATGAACTTGTAATTTAACCATCAGGAGTGTGCTTGTCGCGTCATTAATTTAAATCGTTTATTTTGAATTACACTTTGAAATTAACAATGTGAGTAAATCTTATAAAGTTAAATTATAATTTTACAGATTAATAAAACAAAGAAACAAAATAACAGATAAGCATGATGAAACGGATTGCTTTAACTGTAACATGATACGATATTTGTCCTAAAATTACAGTAATTTATGTAATTCATAACAAGAAATTTCCATTAGAAGCTTTGGGATAAAAATTTCTATGCTGATATTATACATATTTTGGAAAAGCTTTATCATTAATAATTGTTTCAAAATCTAGAAAACGAGATTCAAAATTTATTTTCAAAGCATTCAAATATTCCTTCACATAATCTATCTTAAATGCAGTCTTAGTTTGTTGATTTAATGTTTGTGGCAAGTATTTAGATGCCAGAAGTGTTTTTTGTTCAATCATCAATTAAATCAAAGCGTACTTAATCTAAAGGATTTAATATGTGTGACGAATACATAAAATAGATTCCGATTTCCGACTTTTAATTTAAATTAAGATTCCTTTATTTAGCTAAATATGAATAAAATAAATTTTATAATCATTAATTGTTTTGTGATTTAGCAATAGAATGATTATTTTTTCTATATTAAAAGTTTATCAATTGTTCCTAACTTCAATCACTTTCAAACTTATTTGTAACTAAGCCAACGTATTACGGTATAATTTGCTGGATTTTCTTCAAAATCATAGATGAATTCTCAAAATTAGCTATAATTGAGCAAATGTGATCTGATGTAATTAATAATTATCATGATTTGCTTTTAACTATCTGATGCATAAGATTATCTTCTGAAGATAATTTGTTGATGAAGGGTCCAGTCAGTATACAATTAATAATTTTAACCATCACTTTCTACAGCTGTGATACAAAAGCAACGACTTTATTTATTCCCACTTTTTTATCTCATCAAGTGACATATTTTAATTTTTTTTTTTTTTGGTACTTACGTATTAGCGTCACCGTAGCTTTTTTTAAGCCAATTGAATTTCAAAGAAATTTCCTTATAATTAGAAATTGTCTTTTTCTAATTATAAATTTACTTTTCATAATTGTTGAAAGAAATTTTCTAACTATAGATTAAGCTTTAATTCGTTCTATTTAAGTTTTTCTTGAAATTAGCAGCCGGGACACTATAATACGTAAGTACCGTATTTTTTTAATAGTATTCTCAACTCTTGAGAATGCTATTCAGAGTAATTCATATTATCATTTCCTATTTCCTGTTTTCTATTTATTTATTTTTAATAATAATATGTAATAGTCTAATACTGAATAGACCAAAACCACCAAAGAATTTTAAATGTTCCCACATAATTTTTTGTGAAGCACCACTGATACAAATATTTGTTTACGATGCCTTTTTTGTACTTTATTATTATTTTTTTAAAAAGTTTCTTAAGTAACTGAACTTTTTTCTTGACTTACAATTTCAAGAATACTTTTAGAGGAATTTCTGAGGTGCTGTCTGAAGATGTCATCAAGGGTGGGGGGGGGGAGAAAAGGAATTTTTTTTTTTTTTGGAACTGAAAGAAATTGTAAAATACATTTTAATTATTTGTTCTTGAAAGTTATTGAAATCAAATCGCATGCCACACAACAAGAAAAATACGTAGTAAAATTTCTGCAAAAAACAAATCTAATAGGTTGGGATGTTTGGAAAAGAGAGTACCAGTTCATAGGTGCCATCTTCATGGTTTGTACGAGGTTCTGAATTGACATGGCTGGTTGTGTTTAATAAAACAGAACTACTTATACATGAGTAGAAACAAAATATTGTCATGTCATTTCCTCAAATTTCAATTACTCCTGATGTGTTTAAGGAGGAAAATTATATTCATAGTCATTTTACTCTACCGCTTTAATAATTTGGCCACTCTGTTCTTAGTTGAATTTTCTGCGCTAATTTAGATTCAATATAATTTCAAATTCATGTATAGTCAAATATTTAAAAAGAATATTCTTTCATATAAATTTTTATGAAATTTTACATATTATAATCTTAGATTGAATATTGAAAGTTTTATAATTTAACGCTTCAGATACAGAAAATTATTTTCATAGCATATATACTTGTAAAAAAATATGAAATATTTATCCTAAGATGAATTGTTTGTTTAACTGATAATATTGTGTTTAATATTATTTCATAGAAAAATAAATGCAACATGTTTTTATTTAGTAAATATGTAATATAATTCATATATTCTTGTAGAAAATGTTTTCTCTATGATAAATGCTTAAATTGTGTACAAAGAAAGATAAAGAAGATCATGTTATTAAATCGAAAGATTTATCTTCTGATAATCACATTAATAAAACTATTTAATTATTGGCTTCTAATAAATACTTTTGACATTTATGTATTTGATCTTAAATATTTTATGTTATTGTTTACATCCCTTCTCTATCTGTATAATTATCAAAATTTATTACAATAGCATTATTATCTCAAAGTATTTTCTTGAGATTAACAAGCTCAAGCTTTTTATTACAATCCCCACTTTTATATTTCTCTTGTGTTTCATACTTATTTACAATCTTAAAATACTTATATACACTCTTTAATGTTTTAAAATCAAATGCTACATGCTACAGACGTGAAATTTATACGAAAGGAAGAAGGTGCTGTGATATGCAAATGATTAGCTTTTCAGCGCATTCAGACAAAGCAGGCGCCAGTAGCGACACCTACATTGTGTTTAAATGAAGAAATTGTTCAGCCGGTTCCTCATACACAAATTGCATTTGAACGTTGTTGCCTGGTGAAAAGTTGTTTTGATGCCTCGTGTAAGAAGGAGAAATGCGTACCAGCACGTTTCTGACTATGATAAAGGTCGAATTGTAGCGTACCGGGATTGCGGTTTATCTTATCGCAGTATTGCTGCTCGCGTCGGTCGAGATCCAATCACTGTTAGCAGAATATGGAATCGATGGTTTCAGGACGGTAATACGGAACGCCATGCGGGATCTCAACGGCCACCTATCACTATCAGCTGCGAAGACAGGCATATTATCTGCATGGCTGTAATGGATCGTGCAACCACGTGACGAGCCGTGAGTCAAGAAACGGGGTCGTTTGGATGACAACAAGTGTCTGCACGAGCAGTTCGACGACGTTTGCAGCAGCATGGACTCTCAGCTCGGAGACCATGGCTGCGGCTTCTCTTGACGCTGCGTCATAGACAAGAGCGTCTTCAATGGTGTGATCAATGACGAACCTGGGCGCACGAATGGCGAGACGTCATCTTTTCAAATGAATCCAGGTTCTGTGTACAGCATCATGATGGTCACATCCATGTTTGGCGGCATCGTGGTGAATGCACACTGGCAGCGTGCATTCGTCATCGTCATACTGGCCCATCACCTGGCGTGATGGTATGGGGTGCCCTTGAATACACGCCTCGGTCACCCTTGTTCGCATTGACGATTTTTTGAACAGTGCACGTTACATTTCTGGTGTGTTAAGACCCGTGGCTCTACCCTTTTTTCGAGCCCTGCGAAACCCTACGTTTCAGCAGGATAATGCCCGACCGCATGTTGCTGGT
The DNA here is from genome assembly GCA_026290005.1 of Latrodectus geometricus. NCBI lineage: Eukaryota > Metazoa > Arthropoda > Arachnida > Araneae > Theridiidae > Latrodectus > Latrodectus geometricus. The sequence continues at coordinate 21,051 of JAPDSC010071083.1, forward strand.
ATTGTACGGACCTACCTTGATACGGAACATGTTTGGCTGTTGCACTGGCCAGCACGTTCTCCAGATCTTTCACCAATAGAAAACGTCTGATCAATGGTTGCCGAGCGACTGGCTCGTCACCAAACGCCAGTCCCTACGGTTGATGCACTGTGGCATTGTGTTGAAGCTGCATGGGCATCAGTACCTGTACATGCAATCCAATCTCTGTTTGACTCCATGCCCAGGCGTATAACTGCTGTCATTACTGACAGAAGTGGTTGTTCTGAATTCTGATTTCTCAGGATCTATCCAGCCAAATTTTTTGAAAATTTAGTCACTTGTTATTTCTAGTATAATATATTTGTCCAATAAATATCATTTTGTTATCTGCATTTCTTCCTGGTGTAGCAATTTTAATGGCCAGTACTGTAGTTTCAAAATTATTTAAAATATTATAAAACAAAATTGATTAAAACAAATTATAATTTATTTTAAATTTGAAACTTAATTAAAAGAAATTATAAAATCATAAAACGATCTATTAATATGACGATGAATATAAAGTAAACTTATAAGTAAAGTTACTGCATATATTATTGAGCTCTATTTTTCTATGCAATATGATACTGACGAATCCTACTTAAAGAATGCGATCAAATTGTTTCTATTTTAAAATACAGAATTTCAAAATAGAAGGAAGAAACAGAAATTCGTTGAATAAAATAAATAAAAATAAAGCCCGTTATAGTTTGGTAGGGAAAGATGCTATTCGAGTGTCCAGAATCAATACTAGACCCAGGATTTCTGAAGAAAACTGTAAGCATTCATCATTTATAAAAAACTCAAATGATGATACACTTGTGATGATGTGCAAAGGTTTCCAGCTCAAGGGTTTGCTACGTCGTTTCATCTTGGTTCGAAATTATGAGGTGGCTGGTTCCTATGCTTAACAGCTTCTGTAAGCTAAAGTAGGCACCTATAAATGAGCTCTATTAAATGAAACTGAAACTAACGAAAGGGAACATTGAAAATTTTTACTTTCTGCTTATGATGATATGTGTAATAAAAAAATGTTGTAAATAAATTATTTACTTAGAAAGAAAAATTAACTAGTAGAAAATTATCTCTAGTACTTATGAAATAAATTAAATTATAGAACTAATTTATGATATTTGCTATCATCTGTTGCTTAGTAAAATTTGAAATCAATTTTGTTATTTAAAAAAGAACATTTCCATCTATTTCAATAAATATTTGTTGAGAAAATCATTAAAAATATTATTTTTTAAAAATGAGGTTTCCATCAGTGTATTTGGAAATATTTTCTTTCGTTATTGTCATGATAGTGGCTTTTTACATTCTTATGTTTTATCATTAAAAGTTTAATGCGTAAATATTATAACTCATCAATTTATTAAAATAGTGAGTATTATTTTTATTGAATTATTCGATGATTTAGTGATGTTAATTTTATTACTAGTTTAAATAGAAATGTTTTACTGTATTTAGTTATGAACAATTAAAAAAAACTAAAAAATTAATAAATAAATAAATAAATCAAAAATTGTATAATTAATTGTGAGAAAAAAATTGTTAGTAAATTTTCTTTAACTGATAAGCTTATTGATTAGAACAGACATGATCAAATCGATTAGAGGCGACTTACAGGAATATGAAAAATATGTATATAATGATGAAATTGTAAATGTTGAATACAAGAAAATTAAATTTTTTCAATCAAGTAGAATACCAGATTATAAATGTCACTTGTTTTATTTCTTACTACAAAAATGTATAAAAATAATTATAATTTTGCAAAAAAAAATATTTTGGAGTAAATATAAATACAAATGTCTTCAGAAATGTAATTAAATAATTTGCTTTGAATTAATTTGTAATTTAATAATGCAATTTAAAATATCTCAGTAATTATAGCATTTATGTTCTGCAACTGAACAATGATTTATGAAAAAATATTTTTTTATAGAATTATTTTATTTTTTAGGAATTTTTCTTTCTGAAATATTACTACTGATAACATAGGATTCAGCAACAGAAATAAATCACAAATCATTTTATTTTACACTTTCTAAAATGTTCTTAATATGATATTAAATACTCACTTGTGAAATCAGCTATCAAATTCATTAAAGTTTGTTGAAATAAAAAAAAATTAGTACATAATGTTCTTTTATTTTGAATACACTCATTTTATATATACTCACACTTAATTTTATATTTTGATATGTTTAATTGAATACTTTACTACCATATATCCAGTTTCTCTTTTCTTAACTTATATACTTTTGTTTATATGATAGATCAACTTCAGTGCTTCGGCTTTTTAATTTAGTAGTCTTCAGTCCCACTCCAGAAATGGCTGATTGTAGTGGTTTGTATTAATTTTAAACCATAAGTCAATGCTGTACTAATATTTGTTTATAAAAATTTTAGAATGACAAACTAGCCACTAGTTAAATCTTTTTATATATTAAGTCTATTTTACAAGTTTAAAATACTTTTGATGATTATTGTGATAGTTTAAGAGACAACAAATAATATATATTATATCATGAAATCAGACTGCAATTTTGTATTTATTTGCTAATTTATGGTATCAGATTTTATTTATTAATTTGAATGAATGATTAGTTGCTTTTATTTTCATAATTAAAATAAGAAAACATTAAAATTTTATTACTACTGAAAAACTTAAAGAAAAAATAATTTTCTATTCAATTAATATACAAGACAAAAAAAACGATTTTTACTTTGCATTAATTCAAATTTTTTTTCAATAATTCAGATCTGATTCTCATATGCATAATAAATCCAACTATCATTGTATCTATATATTATAATTAATTGGATTGATTATGCTGCAATCTTTATTAAATATTAATGAAATGCATTTAACGTTTTTTGATTATGCTATAGGCTAAAGTTTGATTCCTTTTTAAACACAGTTGTTAGATATTTCAAACTAACAAACTATGAAAATTCTTATTCCATTCATCAATTCTAAGAATATTTCCAAAGCATACATTTTCACCATTGTAATTTTAATCTGATGCTACAAATCATATAGTTAAATTCATTTTACTAGTTTTCATCTATTTTTTATACTCTCATTTAATAATTCAATAGTTACTTGCATTATCAAAAGGTCAATTGCTTTTTGAATGGTGAATTATGTATTTGTTATTAGGAAAACAATTAAATTTGATTTTAAATTGTTTTTATTGCATTTAAAAATTTTCTTAAATAAAATTATTAGTTATTTTATATCATCACATTCTCTTTATTAATAAGGGATTAATTTGTATGTAATTGATGAATTTATACTATTTCCAATACATGCATTATCTGTCTACAGAACATAGATTTTTTAATTGGGCATGTCTGTGGTGATTTGAGTTTCCAAATGTTAAATAAATATTTAAAAGTATTTTAATGATCATTTATGAAATACAGCTAATGGCTATTGTGTACTTTTCTGAAAATAAAATAAATAAATAAGTGAAAAGTAATGAAAGTGCGTATTTATTTATTTATGATCAATGAAATTCATTTGAGCATCCAAATATAAAAATAAGTTATTTACAATTTAGCTATTAACCAAATTAGAAATTTACTTTTTAATGCATTTTCATGACTGTATTTTAAAATTAAATTCACAGATTTGCAGCCTACAGTATTCAAAAATGTAAATTTTATATTTTGGAAAATTGACTAGAACAAAAATTTTCCAGATGATAATGAAATTCATTGGTAAAAATAAATAATTGAAAACAGTTCTAATGAATTGGAATTCCTCTGTTCTTGCACCAGAAAAAATTAATTAATAAGCCATATTTGATGTAATATAATTTTGTGCTTGACCAACATACAATTATAATATAAAATTTATATTTTTTGTTGTATACTAGTTTTTAATTTCAGGAAAAAAGACTAAGAATACTTAGATACCTTTCCTCTAATCTGATTGTTGCAAATGTAAAAGACAGTAAGAAAATCAATGGTGGAAGATGCAGATTCATCAAAATTCTTTTTATTTAGTTACATGTCTTTTATGAAAAATTGTTAGAGTACTGTTATATTTTTATGTTACAAATATATATATATTTGTGTGAAAAACAATTCTTATACAATGTGTAAGGTTTTTAATTTTTTGTAATCATGAATTTGCTCTTACAGATATATAGTCAAAACTTATCATTTTAAAATTTATTATTTACAAATGTCTCTAAAAGTTGAAATTATTGTCTTAATTATAATTTTTACTTAAGATTTTAATACTTAACAATCTAAATAGTTATTAAAATTTTTAATTTTTTAGTATGTTTGTCAATTGGCTTGAATTTGTGTATGTGTATCAACTACATTGCCATACAAAATTTCTAATTTATTGCATGTATGTTCAGAAATTTTATTTGTTCTTATTTAACTTAATTTAACCATATAAAATGTAAAAATAAGTTATTTCTACACATATATACACACATGTACTTTTCTATCCTTAAGATTTCATTCTTAAAAAAAAACAAGAAAAAAAATTCAAACCATTATCTTAGTGACAAGTTCTAATCTTTTCTTGCAATTGGGTATATTTATATTACCAATTCATTATTTTACAAGTAAATATTTGTGAAAGAATATAAATAATTGAAGTGTATGTTTACAAAACAATTCTTGTTTCCCTAACATAAAACTTTCAATTTCCCTTTTTTCCAACTGCTTTTGAAGATTAATTTGATAATAATTTGTATAACAAATGAGTTATTGAAACAAATGATAAAATTTAAATTCATATTTACAAATTACCAATTTACACAAAGCAATTCTGTATTTTTTTATGTAATGTGTTTATTACATACATTGTATATATATATATATACATGCACATATGTATATTTAGTTGAAACATACTATGCAATAATTCAATTTGCACTACAATAGTTAAGCAGAACATTTTTCTAGAAGAAAACTAATTCTCTAATTCTTTGAATTTTCATTTTATAGTTTTTTCTTATCAAGAACTCAGTAATCATTCAAAATACTGAACTTATAAATATTCAAAAATGTATTTGTTTTGGAATTTTTATTTTGCTACATATGTAACATTAATAGAAAACATTAACTAATTCATCAAATGAAACAGTTTTTTTAATGTTATAAATTCTATTGAATGTAAAATTTTAATAAAAAAAAAAGCTATGAATAATAAAATTTTTAATTAAGCATTTTTTTTAATAATCAGAAAACTGAGCTTAAACATCAAATGTAAATTTGCAAAATGAGCAATTTTATGAAATTTCTTCATTCTATATTAATATTGTTTAAAATTACATTTTTAAAAAATAAAATTGAATAAATTTTTTTGGCAGATTTTATATAACTTAAAATGTGAATATTATTTTATTATTTGAAAAAATTACTGTAGATGAAGATATTTTTTTGCCAAATATGCCATGCAATTTGTGTATAATTATTATTGATGATGTATATTTATTTATTATATACATGATGAATATTTATTTATAGTTGTGCAAAATGTGTGTGTGGATATAAATTCCCATTTGTTATAAATACTTATTTTTAATTTTGCACTACATGAATTTTTATGCATCATGTAATACACAAAAGTCTAAAAATTGTTTCATGTGAAGTGTAATTTTTACCAATGTTAAATATTAATAACAAATGTTTAAGGTGTTTTTCCAAAATATTTTATTTGATTATTATGATGACCATTATTGTAAATTAGCATATTTATACATCATTTATTTATTTTTTATTAAATAAAAAGAATTTTACTAGAACAAAAATATAAAATTTTTATGCAGAATTTTCATTAATTGAACCAAATATAACCAAAAAAATATACAGTATTTCTTAATATATTTAAATGGAACTGTTCAAAGTAAATGCATTTAATATTATTCAGTATTTTCTTTTAATAAAGATTTCACAAATAAATTTAATTTCTTGTATTACTGAAACAAATTCTGTGATAACTTATTTTAATGATGACTATTTTTGGTATTTACATATTAGCTCCACTGCAGCTAATTTCAGTCCATAACTTAAATAGAATAAGTGCTTAATCTACAGTTAGAAAATTTATTTTATTAACCATGAAAAGTTTTCTTATAATTAGAAAAAGAAATTTTCTTATTCTAAGGAAATTTCTTTGAAACTGAATTGTCTTAAAAACCTATGGTGGCACTAATATGTAAGTACCCTATTTTCTGTGATATTTTATTTCATTAGTAAAAAAATTTTTAAATTATCAATTGGTATTATGCATTTGAATAACATGATTGAAATAAGAGACCAATTTCATATTTTGAACTGTTGTGATTTATTATAGCAAGGATGATTTATATAACTTCTTTTCAATAAAAACAGTAAAACTCATATTTTTATTATGTTATTTATATAAGCTTTGTAGCTGACTAGGATTTTGTGTTGAGGTTATTTAATTTTAATGACATGTAACTATATTTATTCTTATTAAGCAATTCATATTTCCATAAAATATTTTTTTCATTAACAAAAAATTAAATGATGAATTGAGATTAATATTACTAGAAAAGTGGTAGTAGCACTTTGTTGACATATATAACTGAAATTTGAGATATTTTCTAAATTCAATATGAAATAAGGTTTTTTTGTCTAACTTATAAAAATCATCCTTGTTATTATCATAAGAAAACTCATTTTATTAACTTCATATTTTATATATATTGGCAAATTTTTGGTACCATGTATGATAAAAAATGTATGAAGGAAATGTCCATTTATTATTAAAAACTGTAAAAATTTTATAAGATATTTTTAAATATATTTAAAAGAAATATAGACTAACTGATTGGAAATCATTCCTGTGCCATGTACACATTTTAAAATGTTTTTTTTAATATAATGCTTTTATTGATAAATATAAATTGTTTTACTTCAGATTTACATTGTTTATGTATGTTTTATTTAACTGTTATGACTATATTAAATACTTATTATAAATTAAATTTAAATTTTGGATGTAAATAATTATTTAAAGGAATAAATATTCACTGTTCAGACTCTGAATTTTTTATTGTGAAAATTGATTTGGAATTTTTTTAATGAGGTTTAAAACTGAAAATTTTAATTTGATAGATTTCATTTAATAAATTTAAAAGCATTTTTTAAATTTTTGATTTGCACTTCATTTATTAAAATGAGGAGCAGTTAACAGTTATGTAATGATAAAAACAACCTTTTTGATCAATATGTAATTGATCTTTAACATTATTTGATAAAAATTCTAAAAATTCTTTGTGACTTGCAAAATATTGATACCAAATATTTGTAATTTGAACAAAAAAAAAAATTTTTATATAATATAATTATTTATATAAATAAAAATCTATTGGTACTGTAAAAAAAAAAAAAAAAAAATCATATTTTGTATACATAAGAATATTTTTGAAAAATTTTGAATGATTTATTTTTTTTATCCTTATTTTCTACTCTATAGTTGAACAAAAAGGACAACTTATTTTTTGCAATAAATGATTTTTATTATAAAAATATTTTTAACAAATTATACTAAACTTCATGAAGTAATAAAATGGAAAATTAAAATAAGCAGTTTAAAACTTATCAGAAAAATAAAAAATGCTGATTGCTATTAGATAATAAACATTGCATTTCAAAAATTGTTATTCTCAAACTGTGATACAAATAATCAATATAAGATCAATCAATAAAAACAATCCTATAAAATAACAAAGAAATAAACTTAAAAAAAATATGAAAAATTTAATTTCAATAAGAGAATAAAATGCTAAAATAAAAATTACAATATAAACAATTGATAAAATAAATTAAAAAAATATTTTCAGTAAACATAAAATTTAGACATTTCTAAATGTTAATCTGTTCAAAAAATTAACTCTATATTTATTCTGTAAAATGTTATTCTTATAAACAAGAATAAACATATAGTAAATATAATGAAATAAATTTTTTTATTAGCTATTGTGAAATATTAAATTTAGGCACACAAAGGTCATTATAAATATATATATATAAAAAAAAAGCAAATTGTTCTTATTTAATTTTTTCACTGAAATTTAAGAATTTATTTAGCATTTATAGTGATTTACTTTTTTTATTAAAAATAATTTACACATCCATTATTTCTACCCCTTCATACTTCCATATTGTAATGTATAAAAAAAAGTGAAGCATGCAGATTTTAAGCTAGTGAAAAACCTCATAATTACTTATTCCAATTGTTCTAGAGTATTAGAAAAAAGTTCTTATTTTCATTGGAATTGTTTATTCAAAAAATGCATAGCATAATTTTCAATTATTTTATTAAAATTATTATTATTTGTATAAGCTCATGTAAAATGTAAGAGTTTAAATTTTATTCAAAAAATATACAACAATAATAAGCTATTTTCATCCACATGCTTGATAAAACTTTAAGCCATATTTTGCAACAATCACTTTTTTTTATTAATACTTAATAAAAATTATTAGTTTCCATTAAAATAAAAACAATTATTCACTTTGTACAAATTGGAAATGTTTTTGTTTAAACAAAAGAAACTCAAGACTTTATATCATTTAAAGAAAATCATTTCAAGAATAATTCTTATATTTTCTTTTATTTTATAAATAATCAGAGTATTACAAAGTTATACAAATAATGAGGAATGACAAATTTTTATTGAAAAATGATTCTAAGTAACAATACTGAAAATTTAAATATATATTCTTATTATAGTAATTAGACATTGCTTCAATAATTTTGCAATTTAAAAACCAGTAAATATTAATTCATTTATAGATTATAAAGGATTACTTTACAATTTATAAATTATGTGTCTTCCAGCCATATCCATGTAGCAATTTGGGTGCATGATAATAAACCTAATTGGGATTTTGATAAATATCATTGATTTTGCAATTATTTTAAATTGAGGAAAAAATTAAGTTTCCTGTGTTATTAATCATGTTAATTAAGAAAGGAATAAAATAATTTTATATAAAAAATAGTAACAAAGAAAATTTTTAATAATTTAAACTTTAATGATAATAAAAATTAACTTAATTTTTTCAGAAATGTTTTTGTATTCTCAATTATCAGTAATACAGTGCAATTTAACTGCCATTGTAAATATTCTTTTTATTTTGGAAATTTTTAAAATGTTTCTAAATCTTATTTAAAATTCAACAAAAATAAATTATGGCACATTGTTTTTAGTAAAAAATATAAATTTCTATTTGCAAAATTTTTGAAAGGAAAATTAAATTTCTTTTATTTCTGATGTTGATTTTGCATATGTAATGAAAAAAATAATTTTCCATATCAATATTTACTATCAAAAATTTTTTTAAAATTATTTTCGCGCTTTTTTCATATTTTTTGAATAATTTTTCACATTTATAAAACCAAAGTATAAAAATGTTGACAAATAATTCTAACAAGTTGGCACAAAACATAGATAAAATTATAATATACATATATAAATATAACAATAAAAATTCACATTTATATACAACATAACAAGTAATAAATTGCATGTTTTAAAAATAAATAAAAAAGAACTATACAAAATGCTCTGTGGTGTTTTTTATCTAAGAAATTAGACAACATACTGGAAAAAAAGCATTAAATTTTCAAATTTGTAATACCTAAAAATATTTAATTTACAGAAAAAAAAAATCTATCAAAGAAAATAAAAGTAATTGAAAGAGTTCAAAAACAAATAAGAAATGACTTTAATCAACAGGAACTGATAATAAATAATTACTGAACATGTTATACTACTTTAAAAATTGTATAAATACATACAAGAAATACATACAAAATAATTTGTTCATAAGCATTTATATTTAAACATTTATTTCATAAATTCCATTACAAAAAAATTCATGGGAATAATTTTTATGTATGGATTATAGAATCAAAGACTTTTATGCATTTTGTTATGCAAGTAATCATTAAATTATATTAAAAAAAAAAAAAAAATGTGAGTTGAATTATTTAATATAAGCTCATATTTTTTTCAGCTTTCATTAGTTATAACAGGTAATTTTGAAAAACATAATTAATAAATCATTGCTGGCGATAAATTGATATGCCATCACCAAAATAAAACCATTATATTGGAAATTTACATGAATCTAATATTTTTAAACTATTTTATATTTAAAATTTTTGGAGACCAACATTTAAAAATACAAGTTTTGTGTAATTACGCAAGGTACTTATGTACTATGAAAACTACCTACATATGTCCTCAAAATTAGCGACTGCAAAAAATAGTATGACAACTATCTTAAAAAAAATTTAGGTAAAAACATTGGTTATAGAGGATGCTAAAATGAAGAATATTATATAAATATTATTTAAATTGTTCTAATCCCGTCAATGAAAATTTTTATTGCAATGGTAGTCGTGGTAGTACATAAGTATCTCATGTATCATACAATATGTAAATTGTTCTACAATTAGCTATCTTTTATTTCACAACATGTTATTTGTTTACATACATTTTTTACTTCCTAGTCATTGTCCTGCTTAGTTATATTAATTTGCTAATGAACAGACAGGCATAAAAAGGAACATAAATGTCAAATTTTGTTAATTTCCATATTTGAATACATTAAAATTCATTTTTTGTTAAAAATAACAAGAATAATCCTTTTTTAATTTTAGTATATTATCTAACAACCAAAGAAATAGTGATTTGAAAAAAATTAGTTTTTACCTGTGCTTAAAATAAATAAAAAATGAATTTATAAAGAATTGACAAAAAGTACTAAGATCTAATATAATAGGATTAAATTAATGTAATTAAATATTTAATAAAAATTAAGTTAAAATAACAGTGACCTAGTTATTTACATATGACTATGTAGTGAAATATATTTATTTAATAAAAATTGGTATAAAAAGGAAGGAAAAATAAGTTAAGTAATATTTTAATTTTTTTTAAAACAGACAATATTAAATTTCAAATAAGTTTATTTTGAATAAAAACTAATTTTTGAAAATTTAAATCAGCCACATATTTTATATATGCTATAAAATATTTATAGTATTATTAACCGAAAGTAATATAAATTATTTTCAGTCAATTAAGAGAGAATTAATGAAGTAATAAAAATAATAAGATGAGTCCATAACATTTTATTGAGATTTAAATTTTTAAAAAGAATACTTGTAATAATAATACATAATATTTATTTTATTGTAAGTTTTGTCTAGTACTGTATAATTCATACTATTTATAAAACTTATAACTATACATATAACTATTATTAAGAATATATTACATTAGAAATTAATATATTAGCATTTCAAATAATATTATCATTCAATATTACTATTTTTTATTTTCCTTCACTCATTAATTTAAATAATACTTAGTAATGTATAAAACACTGGAATAAATGAAGGAATTGCTAAAGAAAATTACATTGAGCATATTTAAAAAAAAAATTTAGAAAACGGAAAATTTGTTTATAGTTTAAAAGAGAAATCAACTGTTTTTCAGGAGAGATATCATTTTTAATATTTATTTAACACAAAATAAGAATCACCCATACTTTTGTATGTTATCAAGAAAATTTAACTAATGAATTGAAAAATATAATTCTTAAGTAACAAAATAGCTAATTTTAAAGTAGTGTAGTTTTGTTCTTCATTTTTTAAAATTAAATTCATGAAATCTAAAGAAAAATTTTATATTAATATTACCAGAAAACATATTTAACTGAAAACAGTAAAAAGATTTGTATTAACACAATTGTGAGTTTTTTACCATAATGATGAAAAGCTGCCAAAATGCAATACACAATATAATAATTAAAAAAACAATTATTGCAAGTGATTTGGTAGATCAATATAAGTGACAATCTAGATTATTTAAATATACTTATTATTAAAACAAATTTCATTATTTTGCCTTATTTATTCTAGATTTTGTTGCATTTGTTTGTTCGATACCAATCTAAATTCCATTAATAGAAAATTTTCAATTTTTATGCTTTATTAAACATCATATGATTTATTCATACTAAATGCAGAACTACAATTGCATATGAATCTATGCAATAATTAATTAGCTAATATGAATATTCGTGATTTCTGATCTATTCTTAACAAACACTTTATTGATAATTTGTTGAAGTGAAGTTCAATGAAATGATGTTGGCATTAGTTACCAATAATTTAATATAGTTATATATCAAAATATAGTTGCAAGTCAAATATCTAAAAAATGCAAACTTTACAAGCCTAATAAAATGCGTAAGTTTATGGAAACAAATTTAAATAAAAATAATCTTATCCAATATATATTAGCACATAATATTAAACAATTGATTATGTAACTTAAGTTACAGTTAGGAACTCTTCCAATTACCAACATAAAATTTTTTACCTACAGCTTCAAAAATTTATTCATAAGCCATATGGGGTTCAAAATAATGTGCTGAATTGTGTTGCGGCATTTGAAAATTTGGTGTAGGCAGCCAAGATTGATTACAATTTAAAGAAGCAGAAGACATAAAGTTAGGAGGTCTATACTGCTCCTGCATAACAGTTTGATTGCTAGGATGAGTAGGACAGTGCATTTGATGTTTGTCTCGAGCTTGTTGCTTTTTTAGAGTTTCACTTTTCATTTTTCTTTCACCCTTACAAATATTGCAGATTTCTTTCTTAATACCTTTTGTTTTGAAGTTGAATTTCCCATAATATATTTTCTTATACATTGATAAACTAACAGGTTGTTCTACTTCTTTAGTATAAAGGTCATACATTTTAGATAAACTAAGTTCTGGAGGTAAGAATTCTGAGTCGAACTTACCTTGAATGTGGCTACATCTGTATCGAGGCATTTTTTTAATATGATCAACTACTTCATCATACCTTTTATCACTAATTTTGTTCTTACCTCCCTGAGACAATCCCCTGTGATCTATGAGACTTTTAGAACGCATTTTAACTAATGCAGTGTTAATGCGTTTTGAAGTAATTCCCAAAGTTTTAACAAACATGTTTCGACAAACTTGCTTTGACTTTAAAATATAAGTTCGGGAAAATTGTCTTTTACTTTTTTTAGAGTCTGGGGTAGATGGTGCTGGTTCAGAAATGTCATCAGGATCATCACTTTTTTCTTTCTTCTTTTTTGTACTTTTTTTGGTAACTTTTTCATCAACTCTGGCAATGAGAAATATTGCTTGGGCCTCATAAGAGCCGAGTTCCCAAAATTTTTGGAATTCTTGTTCTCTTTCAGCGGCTGATAAAACTTCACAACATTTCATTTGACATTTGCAGTCATAGTCAATGAATTCCTTACTTTTTATTTCCACACCTTTGTAATTTCGATAGGGTTTATTTAAATATTTATTGCCTTTTTCTTTTCGCCATTGACTTTTATTTGATTTTACCTTGCGTGTTTTTTTAGTTATTTGTTCAGAGTCTGACTTGTTCAACTGAATTTTTGTGGTTTCATCCGTATTTTTGTCAACTGATTCATTATTTAAAATGTTTTCATTGGTAGAATCATGCAAGTGATTAGAACGATTTATGATGTTAGAATGATTTATATTATTGGTAAGAGTTAGATTATTATTTTGAATCATACTGCCACATAGATCCATACAATTAGGATCATAGATGTCCATATTTGTAGCTAATTTGCCTTTCATTCTATCCATGATTGTTCACACCCAAAATGTAATGGCTAACATGCACAAATAGTAGTACATCCTAAATAGTTAAAACTCAAATATAAGTAATTATTTGAATCTAAAATGAAACTAGACCAAATTATATTTAATAAATAATGTTATAGATAATAAAAGTGTGTTTTCTGTTCAAACAGTGATACGTTTATTTATTCAAATTATTAAATTCATCAGAAAATTAATTCTAATGACATCTACGTTTAAAATCTGCATTACATTTCGAATAGAAATGCACAATTTCCATTGCTTACCAACACTGTAAACAAACAACAAACGACGCCATTTACCTTTGAAACGATTATAATTCTTTATTATCGATTAATATTATTTAGTTGTGAGATATCAAATGGCCTCAAAATATTTCTATACTGTAAAAAAGGAAAGAATATAGAAACGTTAATTTATTTTGTGATAGGTGTGAATTTATTATTTCTCCCTATGTTTACTATTAGGAAGCTTTAGTTCGTATAAAAGATTTCTGATGAATCAAAATTAAAAGAGGTTATTTTACTTGCAAGAATAAAGAAGTGAAGTAAGTGACAATATCTGCCGCAGACGTTTCACGGTAAAATATGTTTTCTAATTCAGTAATTTCTTTAGCAACTTGTTTTGAAACAAAAATAAATCATTAATGTACATTGTAAGATGTTTATAATGTATTTATTTTTCCTAAAATGATTTATTTCCGTGTAATTTTTCCTAAATAATTGTTTTTCTGATTTATAATATTAAAACGCCTATTTGAAAGATTTGTATTTAACACTTTTCAAGTTTTATGTTGTATTTATAGATATTTGAGATACAGTTACTTTTTTATTTCCATATTTATTGATTTTTTAATTTGTAATCATATTTCCTGAACTTTATTAAACTATTTAAATTCAAATTATAAGCTAAAATGAAACTTATTCATTATATAGAGAGATAATTTACTCACCCAGGTTTAAAATAGTTTTGTATGTAACAAATTTGATTGTACAATCATTTGTTTTAATCACAGATTACTTCTAATTTTAATGCCTTATCAAAATATATTACCACTTTTTTCCCCTATTTCAAGCAAATATTCAACTCCTAAAAGTAATTTTATCCTAGAAATGTGATAAAATATGATTTGTCAATATTTAATGCTTTTTAATCAGTATTTATTAAGATTATATTTTATATATTTTTTGTTGGAATGCTACAGAGATACACTTTCAATTTTAGCTCTTACAAAATAATGCAGCACATTATAGAAGAAAATATACATACTTTATTTCAAACAATTTTATTATTTAATTACAATTTATGGCTGGAGAATAGTACAAATATTGATTTATTCTACTTTAAATTTTATTCTTTCATTTCTATTAAAGTTTTTCTGTAAATAATGAATTCTTATATTTTCAAAATGAAAGTTTTCAAATTTCTTTATAAATATAATTTCTGTCATACAGTATTAATTTTTAAAATATCTCATCTGTGGACTGCTAGGATATTAGTGCATTTCGAATTTCTCGAAAAAGAAATTTTTTTCATATATTTAGGTTTATTATATTTATTTTCATTGATTATGGTTATATGGTAATCTTTTACTATGTATGTCTGGAAACTTGTACATGGAACACTTTAATTAATATCTGTGTGCTTAAGGAAGTGTAAAAATTGTAATTTTTATTAATTGTAATAAGTCATTATTTTGTATTTTTCTGATTCGAATTAGAATTTATTAGTTTCTGAAGAGTAACTAAAACTAATTTTAATAAATTTTTGAAATTTAACTTATATAAAGGAATAATAATTTGAAGTGCAAGAAAAAATAAAATTATTTATGTACATTGAAATCTTATTTGGGAAATTTTTATTTTATTGAAAAATTATATTTTTCATATACATGTATTACAAACAACCAAGATTTTGACAAGAGATGTAATTCATGAGAATTTTACTATTACCTGTTAGCAGCACTGCAGCTAAATTTTTTATTAATGTATTGGTGCTATGAATAATTATTTTTTAAATAAAATATGTGAATAAGAATCTTTTTTAGTTATTTTCTTTTGTCATGATATCTAAGCTAGATTAACACAAAATTGTCTGTGATGACGCTAATATGTAAGAACCTAATATTGTACCCTAGAAGGTGGGTAATAGTAACTAAAAAAGACTTTCATATAAAAAATTTTTGATGAAACAAAATTAAAAAGAGGTTATTTTACTTGCTAGGAAGTGAAGTGAATGACTATATTTGACACAGATGTTTCATGGTAAAATGAGTTTTCTAATTCAGTAATTCCTTTAGCAACTTGCTTAGAAACAAAAATAAATCATCAATGTACATTGTAAGATGTTTATAATGTATTTACCTTATTTATCATTTAATGTAAGCTGTTATGCAAATAAAAGAAACATTGATTAAAATAAGATCGATAATAAGATATAAATAATACAAAATATTCTTTATCTAATATGAGGTTTGGCCACCTTGTATAGCTATGTAAACATCATATTAAACTCTTATACAGTTAATGAGACTATTGATAAGTGATAGACATTCATTACCATTCTTGTAAAAGCACCAATTTTAGTACCAAAAGGAGTTTGAGAGAAAGTTATTGGTATGCAGGGACTTTTCTTAAGACCATCTAATGTGTCCAGTGAGATTAAAGTGTGATGATCTTGCTGGTCACATAATATTTATAAAAATGAAATGACTTAGGAATGATAAAATAAATGTTTGAAAGTTCTGGAATTCAGGGAAACATTTTGTGCTAAAACTGATTGAAAAGAAAACCCTCAGGAACCATACTTGGACTCATCACAGTTGCTTTTATAAATCTTGGGCCACAAAACTCAACCCATTACAAAGAGCAGTAAACTAGTGGAAAACTTGAACCATCACTAAAAAAATAATGTCAAGAAGATTCTAGTTAAACTTTTACAATTTTTACTAACTTTTAAAATGATACTATTCTCAATTTAAAGGTAAAGTACATATTTTTGTTACTGTTTAAATATAAGAGGCGCTTTATTTGCATATTGGAGGCATTATTTCTCTTACACTGAAAATTTTGCAATTTTCGAATGACATGTTTGGAAATTTTTTTTCTTCTCTTGCTGAGTTAAGCAAGCCAATACACTATCCAAAATAAAATTGTTTCAATTTAACTTAATTTTTGGTACTTACGTATTATCCTGATAACCTTATTCATTAAAAAAATATATTGCTGAATTTTGGTAGATTTAATTTTTTTTTTCATATCTACAAAAAAAAAAGTCATTTTCTGATATGACCATTAACATTTTTGACCATTTATTTAATTTAGCACCATTTAAATTGCAAAATATTTTTTATTTGTTAAAGATAATAGCAAACCTGTGTTGTAAAGATATTAGTAACCTCTTATTTCATTTCCTTCCATTTTGAAAAAATACTGAAACTTTCAAAATTTGATTACATATTTTAATGATAAATAAGATGTACGGGATAATCTGTAAGTACCTAATTTTCCTTTAAAATGTACTATATGCAGAATAGGCATTAAAGAGACTTTTATTTTTAGATGAAAGTAGTTATGTAAGTGTTTTTCCTGTATTATTATTTTTTTGTAAAGGTTTCTAGTTTTTTGTAAGATTAATTTGGAAAATATTTTATGATTTTACAAAAATATTAGTTCTTGAAAGTTTATTATTGAAACATGTTATTGTTTTTCCAAATATAATTGATTAGATTTTATGGGCAATCTTGATTTGTGTAAATGTTTGTATAATGTATTCACAATTATTTTCATCGTTGATTTTTATAATATTTGAGTTAAATATTTTTTCAAATATCATGAAATATCATGTAATTTTTTTTTAACATCTCATAACTGACTTAATAATTTTTTTCTTTACATATGATTGTGTTCAATGGGCAATCATTTTTTTATTTTGATGATAATGTTTAATTTTTAAGTAAGCTTTTTTTCATTTATTTTCTAATATATCCTCAATAAAATATTTAAATGCAATTTAATTTTTTATCTTTTAAAAATATATTTGTAACCTAACTTTTTACTCATTATAATTCCCTAATTGTTAAATTTCTCATTTCAAATTTTTCAGGTAAATCAGTGACTTATGTGCATCATAAATGAATACTGTTTAGATATGATGCAGTTATAAGAAGAGCAAAATACAATATTTTGACTGAATACTAGTAAGGAAATTTTTTTGTTTCTTTGTAACAGATTTTTTTTAGTTTTTATCTTTATATATATATATATATATATATATAGGTCTTCAGGTCTTAACCACATGTATATGCTTAGGACTATTATCAAAATAATAGAAACTCCTGTGAATAAAAGTGACATTTTTAAATGTGCATCGTAAGCATTAAAATTTAATAATAGTAGCATTTTTTTATAAATAGAAATGTGTACATTCTAGTGGTATGTAATTTTATCGAAGTTCTATAAATCTTGATTTTTCTAAAATATAAAATGTTAGATCTCGCAGATTTTAAAAAAGGCAAAAATGTAGAAATCCATCTACCTGGAGCAAGTGTGACATGTTAAGTGTCTAAATTCATGGCAACATGCACATAATGCTGCAAAACAAGCTCAAATAAACTAATTTGTGGATGGAAAGAGAAACTCAGGAAAAGACTGATAAGTATAAAAAGGACTAATGTTTGAAAAGTGAATTGATGCAGCAAAAGTGACCACAGAGCTTAATTAGTATCTTGATTTTCCAATATCAATGATTTCAGTTAAAAGGTACCTTTATAAACAGAATATTTTTATCAGTGCTATAATTCTCAAGCCCTTTGTCACAGATGTTAATATCAAACATCATCTATAGCCATATCACTCACAAAACCTGGTCATTTGATTAGTGGAAGAAAGATATTTGGTCAGAAAAGTAGTGTTACACTTTTTCCTACATGTGTGTGTTTAACACACACATTTAAGTGCATGATTGCATATCTCCCTCCATCTGTAAATCATGGAGATGTATTCTTCTTCTTGAGCTTGTCAATATGTTGCACCTCTGCATTGTTGCATTTTGTACCATGTTCCAAGCCCAAATTTTCCCTAGTTCCATTGTCTTGGGTCACCTACTTTGTTTATAAAGTATGATAGGCCCTCAGTGGAGTTTAGGTGTAACTCTTTAGGATATGGGAGGTGTATTCGCTGTGATATATGGGCAATTGTGTCAGAATTTTCTGATGGACCAATTTTAATACTGAAAGGAAGAATCACTTAGGAGAAGTATAAAGAAATTTCATCTGTTCATGTCCATCCTATGATGCAAACTTTGTTTTCTGTAGAAGATGGAATTTTTCAGTATGATAATGCATCAAATTATGTAACAAGACTTGTTCATTCATTGTATGATGAACATAAGGATGAAGTTAAGCATCCACTTTGGTCCACACAGTTACCAGATTTCAATATAATTGAATTATTGTGCTCTGTTTTATACCCTTCAACAAAGAATTGGATATCCTCTGGCAGTATTCTACCCAGAACTTTCACAGTATCTCTTTGAAGAATAATATAATCCCCTAAATACTATTCAACACTTGTGTATGAATTGATTCCTATATGAATCCAAGCTGTGTTACATTCTAAAGATGATTCTACACTATATGAATAAAGGATTCTTTACAAATGGAAGGTGTTTCCATTATTTTGATAATCTCCTGTATATATTATATATATGTTTGCATATGTGTTTTTATATATATATTGTAGTTGTAGACAATAATTATTTTGACTTTAATTAAAAATATATTTAACAAGGAATTTTTATTATTATGTAATATAGTGAACATTCAGATGTGTTATTAGTTGGAATTTGTCTTTTGCGTTTAAACTTTCCCCCAAAAGGGTCTTAAAAATGTTTAGTAATTAGTCTGCCTCCTAAATCACAAAGAAATATTGTAAAAATTAAGGAAATAATTTTAAAGAAAAGCATTATTAAATCAATGTGGTGCAAATAGGAACACAAGACAAAAACTAATTTTCAAATAATATGAAATGTGTATGTACAATTGATGGGAGGAAAAAAAAATGGATAAAGTAATATACGGTAACTTCTAGAAATGTTGGAAAATTTTATATTAATATTACCTTTATATTGATCTAGAAGATCTCTCTACTTTCTCTTACAGTGTTCATTTTGAAAAAATATATTATTTTCCTTATTTAATTATTGCAAATGTCTGATGATTAACCTCTTTCCAAAAGCATTATGTTAAATATTTCTTTCTTGATCAGTAAAATTTGCTGTTATTTTCAAAGAAAAAAGTGTACAAAAAACAAATAAAGCAAAAAGCTGTATCTTTTATATGTTTTGCAGTGGCTATAGTTTTATCATTTTAAAAATTACATTGATTCATGTTCTATCATACAGGAATGCATTAAAAATTTCTGGACTTAGAATAAAGGTAATTAAATAATGGTCCAGATTATTTCTTTCAAATGTTTGCTTATTCTTGCATTTAGAGCACCAGTTATTGGCTATATTAATATAAATATGAAAAGAGTGTGTAAATAAAAAAAAATATTGTTCATGAGGCAATAATATAATAAAGATGAGAAAAATTTTGGAAGCTTATAAAATTTATTTGAAAGCGTATCTCATTATTACCGCCATGAATTATTTACTGATTTTTTGCAGGCAGCTGTGTTTTAGCTGCTAATATGTTATTTAAAGTATAAATATGGCTCTTCATGTATACAGTATATTTTATATTTTATGTATGATAACCATTATCATATTACTCAATACGTATTTTGTATCATGTAACAAATTTTATTATGTTACATAACATGAGAAATTAATTTTGTTTAAGGATAAGGAATCATAATTTTTATGCTGTAAGACAAAAAACATTATAGTATAAATTAATATAAATTTCATGTCTCTTAACAAAAAATTTGTAAATTATTTTCTTTAAGAAACATTTATAAATATAAAATTTATGCAAATATAAAATTTACAATATGTAATTTTTATTTTTGAAATATGATTTATAAAGTATCACAAAAATGATTTAGTAAGCGCAGGAAAACTATGAAATTAAAATGTTTTATGACAGTATAATAATAAACTTTATTAGTTCGTATAACTTAGCAAGTCAATGAATGCTGTGGAAAGTGTAAATTATCAGGAAATTAATTTTATAAAGTATATTGTGTCAGTGTTTATATATTTGGCATAAATTGGAGGGAAAAAGTTAATCGAATATAAAATAAACATCTGTTACTATGTTTTACTCAACTTCATTTGTATCCTTATATGCATTCTGAGAGGGAATAGTATGTAGCTGGATACCTGCTGCATTACACTTGTGATAGCATTTACTTTCTCATGTGTATTTATTCTGAATAATTCTTCCAATTTTTTCTGTCAACTCCAAATTTTAAGCTTTTTATCTTGTAATTTTTAGAAAACAGTTACTAAAAAGGTCTTGATGCTCAATAAAGTTACCCATTTCAAGAATAAAACTATTTTTTGTTAAAAAAAATTGAAAGTACAAAATAAAATCATTTAATTCATTTGAAATTAATGAAATTATTTAATTAATTATTAAAATAAAATTATTTAAATTTACTATGAGTATTTTTAAAGCAGTCAAGAGCAAAAATTACTTTTATGATTGCAGAACTTTTATACATACCAAATTTAAGTTTAAATTTCATTATTTAATAAATATTATTGATTATAATATCAAGGACATCTTAAATAATGAAGTATCTTTAGTTATGAGTTTCTTTATTTTATGCTGATTTTTTTATTCAATATTTTTTACTTTGGAAGCTTAAAACATTTATATACATATCAGTATCCTAGTTGTATAAAAATATTCAGAAGAATACCGAATATTAATGAAATGGCTATTTAAATTAAAGTTAAAATAAACCTCTTTTTTAAAAGTGGTAGATGTTAAAGCAATCAATTAAAATAAATATTAAGTGATTTGTTGGCCAAAATACCCCTCAATGAGGTGATTAATCTGGAATACAAGTGTTCAAATTCAGAATGGGATATTAGTTAATTTTAAAAACACATAACAAAAAAAATATTTAAACAAAATCTTAAAATATCAAACTCACCTAGATTTTTGTGAATAAGATTTAATATGTTGCATACTTTTTATTCTAAACAGCATGAATTTATTCTATTCTTTCATTCATTCTTTTTATTCTAACAGAAATGATTACTTTTTTTTAATGTGTATTTATTGCTGTAGAGAATTAGGTAAATTTTTTGAGAAGTGTTAACTTATCATAGATTCAATTATATTTTTCTTAAGTTTTTTTTTATAGTGGAAATATCAAAATTTTTGTGTGTTGTAAAATTATCTAATTTTTTAATGACAAAAAATAATTGACAATGAATTTTTAGTGTATCCTCAACTCATTTGTAAAGATAAAGGAAATCTTTTTACATTGATAAAATGTTATGCACAACCTTACTATGGATTTATACAGAAAATATTTTCACAAAAGATGTTAATGCGTATCAGAAATTCTTGAAAGTTTTATAAGCCTGCTAGTTGAAATCAGATTGAAGATTAATGTTGCCATATAAGAGCTTATGTCTGAAATTTTTCTCTTAAAGTTATGAAGAATTTAAGATTTGTTTATAAATTAAAGTAATGAATAATTTTTTTTGTATACTGTGTTAATCTTATTAAATTCTAGTGAAAAATATTAATTTCATAATTATATACTTAATTTTTCTATAAATTTAAGCTAAGCAGATAGGGATAGTTTACTTTAATTTATTACTAATTTTTAAAAATTTCTTTATGCATGCAACAATTTAAAAAAAAAAGAACCAACTCAATTTTAAAGTTATTTATTCATGTTCTGTAATAACTTATCGTTACTCTAATAAATCATATTTGCATAAAAATGTTAAGACTTTGTGAAAAGGAAAATTAAAAAATTACAAATATTTAATTAAATAAGGTTTTCATTTTGAAGAATGTGGTTTAATTTAATAAAAAGTACCTAAAAAAATAACACTCCTATCAATGAAAGTGTTTCAGTTTTTATAATGGTGTTTTTGCATAATATTTTTAAATGATTAATCAAAAAAAAAAAAAGTAATAAACACCCCCCCCCAAAAAAAATCATACTTTAATGTGATTAAAATAGAATATGTATAAAATATTTATTTAAATTCTATTATATATTCTGAAATCCTTTACTGACATAAAGGAAAAAATTGACTGATAAATAATATGGATAAATTTAAAGTTCTTAAGAGATGAGATACATATAAGTAAGGGTTAAAGAAATAAGAACCACAATATTTCTTATGAGAATCCTTGAATTTGTATTGATTGTTTTTCCTTATAATTTATTTGTTATATTTACAAAATTACATTTAAAATATTGTTGGTTGATTATAATTTTATAACATTAGATCTAATATTCAAACATTTCAACTAGAACTGAATTCTGATTATTAAAATATTTAAAATTATATATATATATCCTAAATATTTGACAAAATAAAAACATTTCTTTTATCTCTCTCATTTTCTGGCCCAGCATGTCCGTTTTTGGACCTTGTGCCGTAAAACCCAACAACCAAACATTTCTTTCATTTAACATTTATTAACTTCCATGTATTTCCAGTTTTTAACTATTAAAGTTTTTTTTTCCTGCAATTTAAGAGCTTAGCTTTCAAATTTTACTTGTTGAATAAAAAATCATATGCAATAAAGATTTCACATAATTTAAACTTTTTCTTGAGCTTATTTCTATTTTAATATTATACTTAAAAAATTTTCTTTAGATGTAAATCATTTTTATAATCAGTGTACTAATTATTTTGGGATACATTTTAGAAAATTATTTTCATATTCTTTTCTAGATAGCAAAATGTCTGCTTCAGCCATTTACTTATTAGACCTGAAAGGAAAGGTCTTGATCTCTAGAAATTATAGAGGCGATATAGACATGTCAGTTGTGGATAAATTTATGCCTCTTCTAATGGAAAAAGAGGAAGAAGGTTGTATTACACCAATCTTGTCTCACAATGGTATAACCTTTATGTATATAAAATATAATAATCTATATCTTGTTGCTACAACAAAAAAGAATGCAAATGTAGCACTGGTTTTTGTGTTCTTGCATAAAATTGTCCAAGTATTCATAGAATATTTTAAAGAACTAGAAGAAGAAAGTATTAGAGATAATTTTGTAATTATATATGAATTACTAGATGAATTAATGGACTTTGGCTATCCCCAAACTACTGACAGCAAAATCTTGCAAGAATTTATCACCCAAGAAAGCCATAAAATGGAAGCACAACCACGGCCTCCGATGGCGGTTACTAATGCTGTGTCATGGAGATCAGAAGGTATCAAGTACCGTAAAAATGAAGTATTCCTTGATGTCATAGAATCTGTTAATCTGTTGGCTAATGCCAATGGAAATGTCTTACGAAGTGAGATTGTAGGTTGTATCAAAATGAGGGTATATTTATCTGGTATGCCAGAATTACGACTGGGACTTAATGATAAGGTTTTGTTTGAAAGCACAGGGCGAGGTAAAAGTAAATCTGTAGAACTTGAAGATGTAAAATTTCACCAGTGTGTGCGATTATCTCGTTTTGAAAACGATCGCACCATTTCCTTTATTCCACCAGATGGTGAATTCGAACTAATGTCTTACCGGTTAAATACCCATGTAAAGCCATTGATATGGATAGAATCAGTGATTGAAAGACATGCACATAGTCGTGTTGAATATATGGTGAAAGCAAAGAGTCAATTCAAGCGCCGTTCTACTGCAAATAATGTAGAAATAATAATACCGGTTCCAACTGATGCAGATTCCCCCAAATTTAAAACCACTGTGGGTAATGTCAAGTATGCTCCTGAGCAAAGTGCAATCATTTGGAGTGTGAAGTCTTTTCCTGGTGGTAAAGAATATTTGATGAGAGCTCATTTTGGTCTTCCCAGTGTTGAAAATGAAGAAAGTGAAGGCAAGCCACCCATTCAAGTGAAATTTGAAATTCCTTATTTTACAACATCGGGAATTCAAGTACGCTACCTTAAAATTATTGAAAAAAGTGGCTACCAAGCTTTGCCATGGGTTAGATATATAACTCAGAATGGAGATTACCAACTTAGAACTCATTAATTCTCTATAAGTTGTATTAATGAATGCCATTCTTTGAACTTTTATTTTAATTTGGGTAAAACTTAGGGGTACTTAAAAGTGATAATCGTAATTTTTATGATTTTGCCTGTTTAAAATGTATTCGAGAAGTTTCATTGTATTTTTGTAATTGAATTTATATTAGAATAAAAAGTAACATTATAGCTATTTAATTTGATTCACCTGTTTGAACAATTTCAGAAGCATTTTACAGTTGTATATGTTTTAAGTCATTATCTGTATAGTAGATAATAGTGTAAAAATTTTTATTATGCAATTATATATTACAGTATTTCAGTCAGATTTGTTCATTTAAAATAAAAAATATTTATCTCGTTGTAGCATTTTTTTATTTGTGGTTTATTACTTGTAAAATCTCATAAAATATTAGATAGAAACAATTTCAGCTCAGTTTCTTAAGAAGAAAAGTTTGCTCTTTATTTTATGGAAAGTATGTTGTTCAAACTATTTGATTAACTTGATGTTAAATAATTTATTAAAACAAAATAAATTGTTTGTTTTTTTCATGTTTTCATCATATTAATTTGAATAATAAATGAATAACATTTTACCTTACCAATCTTTAAAAAAAAATTGAATTTATTGAACATTTTATAATTTTTTAGTATATTTCATTATGATGAGTAATGTTCAAAATAAAGTCAAATAAAATATTGTTTTGAAAAAATGATCTTTTAAACATTTTAAGTTTCATTACAATTGAAATATTTCCATTTCAATTGGACATTGTAAGCTTGTAGAACTAATGACAGAATGCATTGGTTGTGATTGCTAACACTTGAAATAATGTAAAAATATCCAGTGCCTGTTGAAAAAACTAATTTGAATTTATTATTGCCATTATAATTTTTTGAATAGAATTTTTTATCAGCATTAATAAACAACATTTTGTAAGGTAGATGAATTAGTAAATATATGAAAGGTATTTATTGACTGTATTGCTTATACTCAAGGTTATAGGAATAAAGATTCTCCATTTAACAATGCAAATATCTCGTAGTTATACAAATTAAAAAATAATTTGTCAAATGTTTTTTTGAATATAATTTACATGTATCATTCAAAAATGTTAAATAAGGAATCCAAATATTTTTTAAAATCTGAAATATATCTTCAAATAGCATATTAGGTTGGGGAAAAAGTAATCCATTATTTTTTCGGTAGACGTCTTTAGTGATCGATATCTCGTGAGGTATCTATCAAACGGTTTTTTGTTTGATTAATTCAGTTACGACTACAAGGTTTTAAAAATGGAAGACATGTTTATATTTTTTATATATATATTTTTAATCATATTTATTTTATATTTTATTTATGTGACACCCATATTATCAGCAGTACATATTTTAGACTATTCGCCGGAAAAAATTGCCGCGGATTATGCAACGTTTTTTTCCTTTTACTTGGGGGGGGGGGGGAAAAAAAAAAAAAAAAAAAAAAAAAGGTCGTGCGGATAATATGCAGGAAAATACTTTAATTTGAAAAACTAACTTTAAAAAATAATAGTAAATAAATAATTTATTTGTTATAATTTATTTATTACCAAAAATAATTAATTTTATGATATTTATTTCAAATAACTTAGTTTTGTGTTGTTAAAATGTGTAATGGTCTCTATAAAAGATTTTCGAATTCTCATACTTTTACGAACGATGTTATGCTTGTGTCGTAGAAATAAAATAAATTTATTCCATTGCATTCAGATCAGAGGGCTAGAAAAAGGATGGAAGAAATTAAGTTCAAATGAATAAATTTGTCTCGTTACACGAACATATCACTCCGATGGTTGCGTGTAGTACATCAGCCTGTTAAAATAATCTTACTTCGTCAGCATGATGTTAGTTATAAATTGATAGATCTCAGGGACGAAAATATGTATATGTAACGTTTCTTTGACAGTTACTAGTAGATGCATTAAAAATCTGTGAATTATCCATATGCAATAGAATCTTGATTTATATTTTTATTTGTGTCGCTTGCTTTAAAAATTATGACAAACATAATACTACAACTTAATATTAATTAAAATGACTTAACTAGCTTTTTAAACAATTTTCTTCCTTTATTTAAGAAAAACTGAAAAGTCGTTGGAAACAATAGGTAAATTAAAATCTGTAGTTATATACAAATACAGGTACATTATAAATGTAGTTATATAGTATATATATATATGTGTTTGGCAAAAATGTGTTTTCCAAGTTTGGTCAGACCTTCATATTTACCTTTGATTAGATGAATATGAATAAAAATCAAATAAAATACTCGTATTATCAATGTAAATACTTGACAACAGTTGATAATGCTTTAAGTTAAATCTTCGCCATTAAATGAATGTTATTTCTTTCGCTTTTAGATTCCAGGCTTGCATGGCGGAACAAACTCGTGGGTTATAGTAATTCATTCAGATCACACATACACACCCTTTTTGGATGCGAAAAATAGCTCACCCAGAAATAAAGTTCAAAATCGTAAAATGTTCAAATTTACCTATTGCACAAGTATGAATTTCATAAAACCCACATAAGAAAGCATGCCAATAAATAAAACATTTCTATAAAAAAACTGGCTTTTATGCGGATTTTTAAAGTTCTTTAAATTATTTTGAATATGGATAAAATTGAATATCGTATAATAATCGAAAAGAATTCTCCGGGTAGTGATCTTTACTTTGAAAAATTTTGAAATTTCATAAGGTTTAATTATGGATTGCACTACAAATATTAAAAATACTGCGGAATAAAGTTAAAACTATAATTGAGGTAAAATTTAATTATTAATGAAAATATTCTTCGAGATTTGTGTATAAATTTGCATGAAGAATAGGATTCAACTTAAGTCCCCTCTTTTATAAAATATCACTTATACACCGACAGATGACGCTCATCCTGATTGTAAAAAATTCTAGGTAAAACAAGATGTGTAGTTTAGTTTAATACTAATATTAAGGGAACTATTAAATTAAAAGAATGCCGATTGTAAATAAAAACCAACTAAGACGAGGAAACTTTACAAGCTGGAGATACGATGCTATTCTAATAATAAGTTTTACTTGATTTTGATTGATCTGTTTGAAAAAAAATGAGAAACGTAATTTTTTTCTTAACTATTCTTCACATTTCATGAATATCTACATTGAGATATATATGTGTATATATATATTCTTATTCCCTAAACTAAAAAAGTTGTACTATCAGTATCGTATATAGTTCCGTTGATGTGGTGTGCAAGTGGAAAAAAAAAATTTCGTAGCTGAGGTGTGACCTCGTCACCTGGCCATCGTTCAAGATAACTAGACGTTTGATGATAGGCAAATATCCAAAACCCGTTAACCTTAAAGTACAAAAGGTACAATGCGGGATTCACCGGCACTGCTATGCATTTATGTTGCTTTTGTAATTTAATACAAATACTATGCAAATAAGCATATTAATGATTAAGCACTTATTTTTTCTCTCAAGTAATATCAGTTATAAATAACATTTTTGTATTTTGACTCACATAATGCAAAATCATTACATAAAAATAACTAAATTTGACTTGAAATGAATGACTTTTTTCAGTTTAGGTTAGTTGAATAGTCAAAATATATCAAAAATTTAAAGCATCGTATTTATTATATTTCATTTTTTAGAAGCTTGAAAAAGCTTATAAAAATCTGAACAGTTGTATACATAAAACTGTATTTAAGTTGTATATTGTTTGTAATTAATATATGTCAGAGAGCACTAAAGCAAAAAATTAACTGTACACTCCATTATTTCTTACGTTAAATTTAAACTACAATGTGTGTAAAAAATTATCATGTATATCAAATATATTTGAAATTCATATTTTTTTTTTTTTAAAAAAATTGATTTTCTTTTTAATCAAACAGTTAATTTTTGCACTTTTTCCTTCAGATACTTTAGAATGTTTTCGGAGTCATTCAAATTTAATAATATCCAAAGTATAACAAATCACTTATGAGAAGAGTTATTTTTAATAGAGATTCATTAATATCTATGCGTCAGTTTAAAATATATTGACAGCTAAAAGAGCAAAAAACAAAATTATCTTAGTTAGAAAAATTTAAATTTAGAGTGGTGAAGAAGCTGAAAATGAATAACCTTTATCGATGTCTATTGTAAGTCATTAAACATTAATAATTTTAACATTACACTGAAAAAATTATTTCCACTACAAATTTTACAGCTATATTCATGCATAGAAAAGTAAACACAATATACTTTAATCTATACATGATTTTGTATTCCTATTTACATGTGTTCCCTAATTATTATTCCAATTTCAGTCAAGTGTGACAAAAATAATAATCAAGAATTTCAGTTTTATTTGTGTCATTGGATGATTTAAAAAAATTATTTTCGTCATCATATATATATATATATATATTTGACGTCATGATAATAGTTGTATTTTCATTACGTTATGTATAATATTTAGGTAGAATTGGTATCTTTAATTTAATAGAATGTCTTTAGTAAAAAGTTCTACACTTTACAATTTTCTCTTTTTAATGGTCTTTTACATATAAGAAATGTTGGTTTCATTTTTTAAAAACATATTAGTTTAAGGAAGTTACATGAGAATATTGAGGAAAATAGTTACCTTTCATTATTTTAAATTTTAAGGATAAAATATAATATTAGGTTGGGGAAAAAGTAATCCATTATTTTTTCGGTAGACGTCTGTAGTGATCGATATCTCGTGAGGTATCTATTAAACCATTTCAGATTTATGCTCGTTTGAAAAGTGACATTTGACACTGAAATATCCTCTTGCGGTTTTTTGTTTGATTAATTCAGTTACGAGTACAAGGTTTTAAAAATGGAAGACAACAAACAGAAAATTTGATACATTTTCGTTTTTCTCTTGTAACGGCGAAAAAGATAGCCGGGTGGCTAAAATTGTGAAAGATGTTTATCGTCCTATATAAGACTGTAACAACCAGTTAAGTACAAATTTTGTTTCGTCGATTCCGTTCGGGTATTTTAGATGCACCTCGTCTGTGGATACAGCATCGTCGAAAATGTCTATAAAGTATCAAAAATGATCTTAGTTAACCCCATGTCAGCAGTCGTAACGCGCAAGACCTAAAAATCTACATGAAAGCTGTTTCAAACCTTTTTACAAAGTGAATCCAAAAGAAGTTACATAAAGTTCACGTAAAAATAATGGATTTCTTTTTCCCCAACCTAATATTTTCATTTGATTTTGGGTAACGATTAGTTGATCTTATATTATAGTTACAAGTGGGAAGGAATAATCTATTGATTATAAAATATTAGTTTGGAATTGCATAAAGAATTTTGATAATTATTCAAAGTGTAAGGCAATCAATAAATTATTGTTCACACTCTATTCATAATAATAAATTGTCTGCATATTAACTGGTGTGGTTGTTATTTAATGTTTTATTTGATTTAATTTCACATCAAAACTTGATAAGATATTTTAAAAAAAATCATAACAAAAAAAAAAAAACTATCTCAAAGATACTGATGATTGATTTGTGTTTTGTTAGACATTTCATTAATTATTTGTAGATAAATTAGACATCACTTTGAAAACAGTCTTTCAAAAAAAGCTGTAAAATGTATATGTTGTTGTTATACATGACACTTGGCGAAACCAAGCCTACTTGTCTGGGACTTGACAAATTAAATTAGAAAGAGCGTTCTTCCGTTTTTAAACAGAATACCCCCTTTGAGGGTGGAAGTACGACTTGGGCTCATAGATGGCAGCACCATCTGGGTCTTCCAATCTAGAGTTAGAAACCAGAGAAGACCCAAGGCCTGGCTCTTAACACCCTCAGAGGTATTAATTTGGAATGGGAACATTGAGGATATTGTGATCACGACATATTTTACGTGTCTCAGTCGCCGTTAGCGAACACGATGGATCTCCGGATAAGCTGGGATTCGAACTCACCACCTTTCGGTAACGAGAACGACTCCCTAACCTTTAAAATGTATCATATACTATAACTCGTGAAATTATGGCAGAGAATTTAGTCCAATTAATTTACAGATTGTTATTATTTTCTAATTAAATTCTTATTTATGCATTTTTTTCCTTGAAAAAAATTGGGAAATATTTTTTTTTTAGTACATGTGATCATAAAATGTGTTGTATTTTAATATGAAAAATAATCGTAGCTGATATTTTTCAAGGAAGTTCGATTGATAAAATCCAATTATAAAAAGGAAATTCCTTAAGTATAAGCATTTTTTACTTATCATCCTTAATAATAATCAGTGAGCTCAAAAATATATATTTATGACTGATATCTGTTTTTATTATTTTCATTGATAGATGAAGAAATTCTCTTGAAACAAAGATTCTTTATGATTATAATATCAGGAAAAATTCTTAGGCTAAAATTATTATGAATGATGTGATAAATT
>JAPDSC010071087.1:0-11970 GCA_026290005.1 Latrodectus geometricus
GTGTGTGTGTGTGTGTGTGTGTGTGTGTGTGTGTGTGTGTGTGTGTAACTTCTATATATATTTAATTACATATATAAATGACAAATTTTATGAATGGTATAATCACAATAATATTATAACAAAAAATTTTTAGAACATGTCTAAAATAGAAAATAGCATGCTGGTGATTCTCACAATCATCAATGAGGACTTATTTATCTAGGTTGTACTTGACAGGAGGCCACATATTATTTATCAAAAACATTCTAAGGAAACTTTTACGAAGTGGGCAATTTAAATAGATTAAAAAAAAGCAAAGTGTGCTCTAAATGCCAGTGAATAATATCGATAAAATATTTTCAATGTATAATAATCATTAAAGAGCCTGTTTTACCCCTACGAGTGATAAAATGCTTTTCCATTTGTAAAAAAAATTGTCAGTTTATATTTTTTAATAAACTTGACGAGAGTCCTAAAACGATTTATACATTTAATGTTTAGATTATTAATCATAGATTTCACGATGCATGTCTTGAATATAAAAGAAGAAAAATTAAAATCTTAAATGGAAAATAACAGGTTTCCGTCACTAGACATATTTATACACTTGAAAGAATTTTATCAAGACACCACCGCATAAATTTTACTTCATAATTACTGGCATCATACAGTACCTAACAGTACTTCTTTACATCTAGAAGATAAAATGTATAACTTATTTTATAAATATAAATGTGTGATGTGCAGATAAGGTATAGTTAATAAATACAATGTTATTTTAACAGTATTGTTAATAAAGGCGTACCTTCAAATATGATAGCGCTGCTTGTGAATTACTGATATAATGAGTTGTACAACTAAGTAGAGATAAGCTTAATTAGCTTCATCTCATAAACATTATGGGTCATATATTCCAAGCAGTTAATATGCAGTCTTAATATGTGGGTGCTCTTGATGCGAGAATATGTATATGTAGCATAAATGTTCAAGAAATTTAAAGTTTCTTCAAATCTTCAATTTAATATACATTTATAACATATATAAATACAATATTTATGGGCGTAATCTCTTACGTATTTTTAAATTATTTAAAATTATTATTAGCATTTCATGAAATAATAAAACGAATATTGTATGAAATACTGAAAACGTATATTGTGAGGAAATGGTATTAAATCAGTTTAAAATAAAAATTGAAATTCATATATTAGAAATGTGATCAAATAAATGTTCTTTCAATACAAATAAATAGTTTCCGAACTCATTTTATAACTATTTTAAAATCATTTAAAATTCTCTTATGAAAGCATGTATTACGTATCAGTGATATCACAGATATTCTGCATGCGTGTTTTACAATAAAAATTAAATTGTTAATAGTAAGTACAGTTAATAATGTTAGATCAATAATGCTTAACAAAATGTGATTTTGGATAACAAATAAACATAGGAAATATTTTGGCGCAAAAAAAAAAAAAAAATCTAAATAAGTATTGAATGCCAAATATTATTTGTTATTCTTAAAATGTTAGACGGGTACTATGTTATGTATATAGTTATTGACAGTATTTTTCAGTATTTTTGTAATGTTATTTTGTCAATAATGGCAGAAGTAATTACTCTCTTGAATCTTCTAATTGTATCAGTTTGTCTTTTTTATAATTCATATAATTTTAACACCAGGTAGGTGTCTACCTAAAGACCTAAAATCTTGGTAAGATATTTGTATATTCACCGGGTAAATTTTTCTTCCAGAGAATTCTTCGTAGATAGTAGACTGCTTTCAAGTATTGAAATGGAGGAAATCCAAAAATCCCGAAACCTATGCTGATAGACGTACATGCAGAATGCGGAAATCAATATTTATCTATTATTTAATAAAGACTAAAATCAAAACTCTGCTTCATAAAGAGAGTTGTCCTACTATTAGGACTTGGTAAGCCTATAATCGCTATACTTAAATTTTTCTAGCAACCTGGCAAGGAAATATTTTTTCTATGTGATGTTAATTGTGTTTTAGAATATGTGGTTATGAAAACTATGATCAAGTTGATAATTAAATGACTAGTAGTCTTCTCTCAGTTCATGGGTTTCACTGCCATCTCTGTTGAGGATGTCAGTTATGGCTCAAAATTTGCCTTAAGTCTCGATCAAATTTATTCAGGTGGGGGAAAAATGACTATAGAGTGGGCCTTAGTCTCCCCACAATTCAAAGTGGACCTTACTCTGATGCTCAATACTCCTCCAGATAGTTTTGTTCCCGACTTTAATTCTCTAGTTGGAGACCTTTCAAGTTCAACATCGTTGAAAGCTGAAAGATCGCGTTCAAGACTTCATCGATCTAACATTACAAGTTTCAATCCTATAATCGAAGTTAATTTTATAGTTTTAAGTCATATACCATGAGTCTGTCCTCAATTATATTGCGTAACTATTCAAAACTAGTAGTTTTTACAAGGTGAGGAAGAGTTAGAGCTCAGCTATCCACTAAACTGGACATCTAACGGACACTGTATGTCCTGCTTAGTCACATCTTATCCATTCGGACTTCTCTTTCACAAGGAATCCATTCGGACTTCTTTTTCACATCCAATAACCAAATGTATGAGAGTACCCAAACAAGAAAGCAAAAATTGCTTACAAAGGATTTTTACATTTCTCAGTAACTGAATTATATATATATATATATATATATATAATTTGTTAATATATATAAAATATATAAAGAAAAAATTTAAAATTGCTAAAAAAGCTATTGTTAGAAGTTAGATGTATGTGGAGATCGAACTTGTAATTTTTTAATACTTATTTATATAGTTATTTTGGAAATATTTCTAAATTTTCTTTCTCATAATTCATATATATAACTAAATAAAAATAAAAAATGAATACGTTATGGATGCTTAAAAATCAAAAGAAATATCCTGAATGCTAAGCTGTTTACTACTTCATGTCTTAGAGCAAAATAATAAAAATATCAAGATAATTATAAACTTTGCTTAGATAAATTTTGTAGATTTAAATTTTGAAATGTGCGTTACCTAGGGCATTTATGTTAATAATTGTTTGTAATTCTTTTAAAAAGTGAAACTTACTTTGTTTTTTAACCATTTAACCTGTGAATATATAGATTGAAAGCAAGTCAATTTTTCATTTGGTGATAAAACTTATTATATTATGAAAAAAACCTCAAATGTTGATTCTAAGTGTATATCGTAAGTATATGTTTCTATTTATTTAATGTAAGTGAAGAAAATTGTTTCTAAAACCGCTTTCTTCTGCATTTCTTAAGAAACTTCGCATGCAAAGGATTAATTAAACGCTCTCGTAGTCCGCTAAAAGGTATAGCAACCATTCGTTTTGAAAGGGAACTGTCGCAAGGGCGGAAGATCTGCTTACCATGCTTATTCACCGCTTGCTATATGCTTTTCACCGCTTGCTATATGCTTTTCTCCGCCGCCCCTAAGGTGTTTCGTGATGAGGAAGAATTCTATCCCCCTTACACATTGTTATTCGCCTCCCGAATCACTCTACCATGAATAAGTTTAGAAGAGAATTGAATTCCTCGTTGGTGTATTGTTCGAATGCATTCAAAAGTGAACCTTTGAAAGCAGGTGAAGTTTTAGAAATTAAGAAATGAGCGGAAGTGACTCAATCCCCTCTGGCAGCTGTTTCTTGAATTTTTAAAAGAATCAAATGTCCACATTTAACATTTTGGAAATGAAGTTCTTAAATTTATAAAACAAACCTTTCAACTCTTTCTTCCTCAGCTTAAAATTGCTAATTAGAATCTCAGAAAGCTTAGATGTCAAAATTTAGAATGGTTAATGAAATGTTTAGATTTGACCATTTAAAAAGTTATGAAACCTAGATTCAAGAAAATCAAACTTTAAGAAAAAACGAAATAAGCATATTAAATACATTTAAGTCAGATATAACTGTATTATACCATTAATTTATCACAATATTTTTGTTTTGTGTAATTTATAATGTTTATTTTAAATTTAAAACCTATATATCATTTTCCTGTTTATTAATAACTGAATATTATGTAGATTTAAAAATATTTTTTAAAAATAAAATCCAAAACTTAAAGATAGTATTTTGCACATATTTTTAAATGCTTAAGTACTAAATTAATAAAACTAATACAATTTCTCATTTATTTATGTTTTTAAAGAACAAGCATTTATTCACATGTTATTGAAAAGCTGTAAATGGAAATTTGTGCATGGACTTATATAAAACTTTAAGATATCACATTTAGGAATATCACCCATAAAATTTACCACAAGCGAAACAACTGTATAAAGGATTAATAGCAACAGATTGTCCTAGAAATTTGAATTCAGAATGATCAAAATGAAAATCCAACAACACGCTTATATTTTAAGTTCCAGTTTATAAGAAACTGATAAATTCACCTTGATAATATCTCAACAGAAATGAAACTTATATGAATTTTAAAAGTATTTACAATAAATTTTAATATAAATATATTTAAAAAAAGTTGAATGTGATAAATAATGAATAAATTTTGTTTAACTTCAATAAATTAAATAGTTTTATAATGAAATATTATCTTATTTTTTTCTTCAAGACCAACATTTAAAATGAGTTCTCAATTTTCAGTATAACTACTTTTGGAAACGAATAATAAAAATAAAAAGAAATCCATTTTTAATTATCCGTAGCAACTACGAAGTTGAAGAAATATTTAAATTAAAAAAGGTGGCTGTCTTTGCAATTAAATTATTCTGAATATTTACTTTCTTGCTATAAAATAATACTAGTTATATTATATTGTTTTATAGAGCTTGTCACATACATAGGATTTACTTATATTAAAGTTTTTCATCATATCCGTAATCATTTTACTCATTTTTTTCAAAACACACTGCTATCCAACACACTGCTCTGCGACACCCTGAAGAAAGCATGCAAATAACATGAAATTTACAACATACGTTAGAGGAGGTGAGATATTCAAATATTAAGAATTTCTAAGCAGACGCACATCACGTGTACCAGTTTCTCCACTTCAAAGAGTAGTTTAAGATTTGGAGATTTTGACAATTTCATGTTAGGCAATTATGTTTTTTTTTTTTTTTTTTTTTTTCACTAAAAAAAAAACGATCAATTATGCCTCGTTGAAAACAGCGATCATTTCTTGATCATGTATCAGAGTTCAACAGAGGAAGGATAGTGGCCTACCGAGATTGTGGATTATCTTTCAGGGAAGTCAGTTGTCGTGGTGGACGAAACCAAACAACTGTAATATTTATATGGGATTATTGAATTCGGGAGGGCAGAACAGACCGACATGTTCTATCGCATCCACCTCAGTGCACCATTTCACGTGATGACAGACAAATTGTGCGCATGGCAGTAAATTATCATTAAGCCACATCATGTACCATAACACAGCGCATTCAGTCTGTAACGCATCATCCAGAGTCTGCGCGTGCTATTCGACACCGTTTACTTCTGAGTGATCAGTCCGCAAGACGTCTATTGCTTCGTTTAGCCTTGACGCAGAATTACAGACGTCTCCACAGCCATTAGTGGGATGAAAGAAGGATGTGGATGGCAAAATGTGATGGAATTGCCGTTACTGACCAGTCACGCTTTTGTCTTGCAACACCACAATCACTGCATTCGAATCTAGAGACACCGTATAGAGAAGATGTTGAACAGCTGCGTCATACACTACCACGCTGGTCCTGAACCGGTTATTATGTTAAAGGGTGGTATAAGATATGTCTGTCGCACTCCTCAGGTACGCATTTTTGTTACTTTAAAAATCCAATGCTACATCTCCGAGGTGTTGGAGCCAGTTGTCCTTCCTTAAATTCTTCCCTCAGCCATATTTCAACATGATAATGCGCGACCACACGTGGCAAGATCCCTCTTGTAAAATATTTGTTCATCAATCACCAGAATGAATTGATTCTTTAGCCGGCTTGTTTTCCGGATCATTTGATGATAGAAAACGTGTGGTGCATGGTTGCTCAACGAATGACCCCGATTTTGTCCCCATATGCCACATCAGATCAACTTTGGCAACGTAAGGAAGCTGCCTGGTCTGCTGTACCCCAAGAACACATCCAAAGCCTCTTTAAATCAATGCTGAGGCATGTGGTAGCAATGATCTCCAGCAATCACTTTTATTCTGGTCACTGATTTTGGCAGGAACCACACTTCCCGGAAGTTTGTAAATTTAATCATTTGATTACTTGGTCAACATGTTACCTACAAAATAAATTTTTTGTGATATATCTTTTCTTTTTTGGTGCTGCAATTCGGTTGGCCCTCAGTATACTTTCAAATTCAACAATAAAAAATATAGTAAAAAAATGTATTAATTTCAAATGATTCTTTTGATAATTTTCTGATTATCAGATTCCAATATAATTTTTTATTATATTTTGCGATTATTTAGTTTCTCCAATGAACATCTGTGTAAGTCATGAATTAATTTTTTACTTTAGAAAAATTGAAATATTTTATAATTGAAATAAGAAAAGATAAATCAAAGAGATATTTTCTATGGGAATATAATCATAGAAAGTTCAAATTTGGAAAATAAATAATTACTCTATCAAAAAAGTATAGAACAGATTAAAAAAATACTTCATGCTTAATTACATTCTAAAAATATCAGATTTATGTTTAAAAAACTTCTCATTTTTGGATAATTTGTGCAAAATGCGCTCTTAAATGATGCAGATTTGATATCCACGTCATTTATTTTGCATCTAAAACTAGCTTTAAAATATAGAACTGAAACTGATAGATGTTAGAAGTTAAAGAAGAAGAAAAACGCATTTTTAAAGTAATATAAGGAGCGAAGTGTGATCGGTAAAAGAGAAAAAGTGAAAAAAGAGCATTCTTCTCATTCTATCTTAGCCGGCCATTCTATTTTCGGACAGCTAAATCTTTTAGCGACGTTGGGTTACGGTGAAGAGGAAAAGACAAAAAAAGAGAAAAACAATAAAAAAATGGAAACTTTTCCAGAAAAGGAGTCGAAAAATCCAATCTCCTGCTAAGTCAAGAAGTCACCGATCAATATCAGACAATGTGATTAGAGGAAGAATGTCATATCTACTTTGCCACCAACTCATGGGAAAAATTGGAATTTGTCGCTGGAGTTCTCTCTGTCTTTCGTTCTTTTTTCCCCCTTTTTCTGACTCACTTTTTTGTGGAACGCAACTTTTTATAAGAGCGAAGACGGAATCCTTCAGTTCTCGCGCGTCGAAATAATATAAGTTGTACAGACAAGGAAGTAAAGGGGTAGATTGCGAAGAGAGAGAGAGAGAAACGAGATTGCGTCACGAGTTATCTCTATTTTTTTATATTTTTTCTACCTCGGATTTCTTCGACAAATCGACCTTTTCACTTTTGGCTTCATTCAATTTCTTTAATTTAAGCTTTTCAATGAATGGTTCCTATAGGGCCATAAATAATGAGAAGAATAATGTATTTTTATGCCAAAAATGAAAATACGAAATGGGAAATGATAAAAATTGGGACAATATATTTTTTGTTTTATGTTCTGCTTCTAAAAGTAAAGAAAATGATGATTATCTAAGAAAAAATTAATGTTAGTCAGGGGTCAATCTTTAGAATTTTATTTAAATATTATTTATTATCAAATACTAAAAATTATTCATTGAAAGATTTTTTATATGAAAAGGTATTAAATTAGCTAGACTATATATTACTTTAACACGTGTCATTAATAATGATTTTATTACTGCAGGATACAATGCATTAACAAATTACTAAATATTCAAAATTATTCACTTAAAAGTAATTTATAAATATATTTAAAATTGGATGTGGAAACTTATTAAAAACTCATTTTGAAAGCTAGCTGAAGTAAGTAACAAAAATAACGTTGTTTTTCTCTTCTAAAAGTAATTGAAACTTATATTCTTAAAATTGTTTTTAAAAAAGCAGTAAATAATTTGTTATGCCTGAATCAAACAATATTTGAATAAATGTATATTTACTATGAATGCAACTCCTTATCTTATTTTACTTTTATTTTATTTTAAAAGAATTGTAACTGTTTTTTATAACTGAAAAGATTAATCTATTTTTGCTTGTATCGTGTAAAAAACTTTAATGTTTGACGAATACTTTACGTTGAAGAGCTACCGGGAAATATAATTATGAAACACAAAAAATAAATAAGTACCCCAATTGAAGAATTGCATGTTAACACGTTTTTATAAAAATGTTTTCATCATTATAAGACCATCAAGCACGAAAATTTCTTAAGGAAAACCAACGAAAACACCATAAATTGTAACTATTTATAGAGCAGATAATTTATCAATCTCATTTAAAAACATTAAAATGTGTGCATATGGAAAATAACAAAATTGTCTTTTTTACTAAGCATTTCTTTGTAGTTAATATTAAGAAAAACTAAGTTTCATAATTTGTTATTGAAATGCACAGAACATTTAGCACGAAAAGTGACGTAAATTACTCTGCCTATTTTCAATGAAGAATATAAATTTTAACAAATGTAACAGTCGCAAGCATTCATGTAAATTTATTTTAATATTGATTTAAATGCACATAAGCATAATAAATTTGAACGAAAATGTAACTTAATCTATAAAAAATGCAATGTTAGTCTAAAATCATTGGAATTTGTATTCACTTAAAATTAGGATTATATGAATTGCAAAAATTAGAAATTTTTATAATTAAACATTTTCTTGAAGAGTAAAATAAATTTTAAGTGATAAATATTAACAATACTTTATGTTTATATTTTTATGTGTAAGTCAGGAAAGAAGGATTTATTATACTAGTTTCACCTGATTCCAACAATATACATTTTTACGATGAACTGTCATAGGTATCCAGTGATATTGCCCAAGAAGAAAAGGAGAAGATGTACTTAAAAAAGCAATTCTGAATAAATTCTAACTTGAGCAAACACTTGCAGTTATTTAAAAACTCTTCACCTAACTAGTTCAAGCTTAATTAACAGAATATCATGACATAATATAGTTTTTGCTGCATTATTAATATAGTGTATAGAAACTAATTCTGATTTACGAATTTCTTTTAATATCCAATGTACCTAATGTATAATGTCTTATGAAGGAATGAAGGAGTATTAATTTGTTTACTTGAAAAGACATCATAAACAAGAAATTAATTTCACATTCAGACTTTTCAATTATTTAAGGTAATCTAATAAATTTACTCATATATCAAAGAGCGTGAAACTGGAATAAAAAAATAATATTTTTACCATCTCCGCTGTAATTATAAATATGTTATGAGTAACGTTTACGTAAAGAGTCTTCTTTTTTAATTGTTTTATTAGTTTTAGTACAAAATAATCTTAGTTTTATTTTATTTTGATAAATGTTTGACAAAAAATGTCATTAGTTTATGATAAAGAAAACATTATTCTTCAAGAATAACTTCAATAAGGAATTATTTTCCGACAAAAAGTCGCAAAATTCAGTTACATGTAAAACAAATGCTGATAATATTAAAAACGTTCATTAAAACATTTTTTTACTGGTGTATATGTGTCTGAATTTTATTTGTCATGTTATGGATCTGAATTTTGAAAGCTTAGTTTTAATAAGCATTTAATAGAAATATAAAATTGTTTTCTACTCCAGTATATTTTTCAAACGATTTTATAAGTCTTACGTTTATATACACTACTGGTCATTAAAATTGCTACACCAAGAAAAAATGCCGATAACAAAATGATATTTAATGGACAAATAAATTATACTAGAAATAACAAGTGATTAAATTTTCAAAAAATTTGGCTGGATAGATCCCGAGAAATCAGTACCCAGAACAACCACCTCTTGCAGTAATAACAGTAGTTATACGCCTGGGCATTGAGTCAAGCAGAGATTGGATTGCATGTACAGGTAGAGTTGCCCATGCAGCTTCAACACGATGCCACAGTTCCTCAACCGTAGTGACTGGCGTTTGGTGACGAGCAAGTCACTCGGCAACCATTGACCAGACGTTTTCTATTGGTGAAAGGTCTGGAGAACGTGCTGGCCAGGGCAACAGCCAAACATGTTCCGTATCAAGGAAGGTCCGTACAATACCGGCAACATGCGGTCGGGCATTATCCTGCTAAAGCGCAGGGTTTTTCAGGGTTCGAATAAAGGGTAGAGGCACGGGTCGTAATACACCAGAAATGTAACGTGCACTGTTAAAAGCACCGTCAATGCGAACAAGAGGTGACCGAGACGTGTATCCAATGGCACCCCATACCATCATGCCAGGTGATGGGCCAGTATGAGGATGACGAATGCACGCTGCCAGTATGCGTTCACCGCGATGCCACCAAACACGGATACGACCATCATAATGCTTTGCACAGAACCTGGATTCATCTGAAAAGATGACGTCTCGCAATTCGTGCACCCAGGTTCTTCGTTGATCACACCATTGAAGGCGCTCTTGTCTATGACGCAGCGTCAAGGGAAGCCGCAGCCATGGTCTCCAAGCTGAGAGTCCATGCTGCTGCAAACGTCTTCGAACTGTTCGTGTAGACACTTGTTGTCTTCCAAACTACCCCGTTTCTTGACTCACGGCTCGTGAAGTGGTTGCACGATCCATTACGGCCATGCGGATTATATGCCTGTCTTCTCGGCTGCTAGTGATAGGTGGCTGTTGAGATCCTGCATGGCATTCCGTATTACCGTCCTGAACCCATCGATTCCATATTCTGCTAACAGTCATTGGATCTCGACCGACGCGAGCAGCAATACTGCGATGAGATAAACCACAATCAAGGTACGCTACTATTCGAGCTTTATCAAAGTCAGAAACGTGCTGGTACGCGTTTCTCCTTCTTACACGAGGCATCACAACAACTTTTCACCAGGCAACAACATTCAAATGCAATTTGTGTATGAGGAACTGGCTGAACAATTTCCTCATATAAACACAATGTAGGTGTCGCTATTGGAGCCTGCTTTGTCTGAATGTGCTGAAAAGCTTATCATTTGAATATCACAGCACCTTCTTCCTTTCGTATAAATTTCACATCTCTAGCATATCGCCTTCTTGGTGTAGCAATTTTAATGGCCAGTAGTGTATTAAGTAAACTGCCTGGTGATGAAAAGCAAATTAA
Source organism: Latrodectus geometricus (assembly GCA_026290005.1). Classification (NCBI taxonomy): domain Eukaryota; kingdom Metazoa; phylum Arthropoda; class Arachnida; order Araneae; family Theridiidae; genus Latrodectus; species Latrodectus geometricus. Next base: position 11,126 of record JAPDSC010071087.1, read on the forward strand.
TATTTTAACAATGAATAAAATAAATCACCATGTCTTATGTTTATAACATACATGAAGGCAAATTTATTTTCAATTTGTAATGCTGAAACTGATTTTTCAATATAATTAAATACGGTAAACTTAAAGATAGTTATTTTAATGTAAAGCAAACTTAATGTTTACCTAATATTATTTCATTTGAAAGCATTATAAATAGAATATAGAATGAGAGATTAGAAAAGGGAAAATATATCAAAGGGACATAGTACAGTATAATGAGAGAATGGAATGCTGCTTACTAAACTAACAGTGATGTCATTTCTACTTATTATGAAATCTAAATATATTCAAAACTTTTTTCTTGTAATAGACGCATAAGAGAAATTTTTATTATAATAAAAATGTACTAAAATATATTATGAATTGATGTATTAAAATAAATTGTAACTTACTATGTTTTCTTACACTACTAATTGACAGCTTAACTGTTACAGTTAGTAAGTCATAACTGAAGCAAAAATATTAATTATTTGCATTTATCATGAATATTAAAGTATTTAAATTAACAAAAACTTTCACCTTTGTTAACATTTATATCATTTACAAAATAGTATATGTATTATATTTGTAATTTTTGAAATTAAGTGAATGGTATAAAAATAATGCGTAATAAGATGAAATATGCATCTTTATTGCATATGTTATTGTAATTAATATATAATATGTAAGAAATTATTTTCAAATAGTTTAAAAGCTTTCAGTGCTTAAATGTTTTAAAATTTCCAAAAAATAAAATATTAACATAGCTATATTTTTTTAATATATATATATATATATATATATATATATATATATATATATATATA
>JAPDSC010071093.1:0-13207 GCA_026290005.1 Latrodectus geometricus
GTCAGTGTCATTTTTATTGTAGAGCCAAGCGAATTTACCATTCTTAAAAGGCATGTCCTGTACATATTTTCCGTACTTAATGATCCGATCCATGTATCCACCAAAAGCTAGTTCACCAACTGTTTTATTGACGATTAGTTCTTCACCGAACAGGTTGAACAGTTTATTAGCCCACTTCTGAATACGCACGTCCTTGTTTTGCACGAAAGATACAGCGAAAATAAGTGGCCCGTTCAGAGAATGGACAACATCACTTTCCGATCCAACCGAATTTCCTCGATCGAAGAAAAATGTCTTTCTTTCCCTGTAAGAAACAGTGTCGTTATCCCACTGGATCTCTTCCTTCACCCACTTGCTTTTGTAGGTGTATGGTCCGACATCCTCCACTTCTAAGGGAGCGCCAAATCGCTTGAAATCTTCTCCGTTTGTTATGTTGAAGAAGTAGAGCCTCAAATAAATGGGAATAGGCAAATCTTTCCAAAGGTCATACAGCACGGTGTTGTTTACCAGAGTGGTCTCCCTTTCCAATTCCTTCTTGTACAATACAGGAAAGGCTATTAACATAACCAAAGACGCGATCAGGATGAATCCTCCCAAAAAGGTGGCAACCGTCCCTTGCCTTTGAGCCATTTCAGCAGTCTGATTGATTCCTCCCGACTGAAGCCTTCGAAAGCACCTTATCAGGCCAAGTGAGAGGTCGAGATTGCAATGACCAAACACGATCGTATCATATCGGATCGGGCTGATAACATATCGCACATTCCAAACAACAGCGACATTAGTGATTGAATAGAAAGTCACGAACAAATGTTTAGTGCTCGTGACCGAACGAATTTTAAACCCCTTTCTACCGAAAAAAAAAACAGGGTTACAGGAAATAGAAAGTTTTAAATCAGCACATTCCTCAAAATTCTGGAAATTAAATATAACAGATTATTGTATGAGTCCGTATATATATATATATCGTTTACTTTTCTTAAAAATTTTAATATTTCATTTAATCTGTACTTGTTTTTACTTTGTTTTTTGTTTATTATAAATCTATAATTTTCTAATATAAAAACTAAAGTATTGAAAAGTGTAAAAATTAATGTCCAAATTTTTCTAAATCAGCATATTTCTCAGAATTCTGGAAATTAACTTGAGGAAATATATATATATATATATATATATATATATATATATATATATATATATATATATATTGTCATTAGTATGAATATTTGATTGTTTTAGGATGTTGGATATTTTTAATGATTCATTGAATATTTTCTACTAGAAGCTGTTATTTTATATAAATTCTGGCTTAAAGTATTTAAAAAAACGTAATGCATTGAAGTTTGCTGAAAATATTGTGATATTTACTTAGAATAAAATGATAAAAGTAATTTCATGTGTTGATAAAAAAAAACTAATTAATTTTCATTTCGGGTTATTTTCAAACATTTCTTAACTGTGATTTTTTTCTTCCTTTTTTTCCTATGGAATTCACTTAAAATTTATTAGGTTGCAAGAAATGAGTTACAACTTCTCATGTGTAAGTGTAATGACAATATTAGTCTACTTACGCAACAGCTTCAAATTTCTTTCTTTTAAATAATAACTATGTATTAGTTTGGGGAAAAAATCCATTATTTTCACGTGAACTTTTTGTAATATCTTTCAGATTCGCTTTGTAAAAAGGTTTAAAACAGTTTTCATGTAGATTTTTAGGTCTTGTGCGAAGCTACGACTGCTGACATGCTGTCAAGTTTGATCATTTTTGATATTTTATAGACATTCTCGACGATGTTGTATCCATGCGAGGTGCATCTTTAGCATCCAAATACCCGAATGGAATCGACGAAACCAAAATTGTGCGTAACTGGTTGTTACAGTCTTATATAGAACGATAAACACCTTTCACAATTTTAGCCACCCGGCTATCTTTTTTGCCGTTACAAGAGAAAAACGAAAATGTATCGAATTTTCTGTTTGTTGTCTTCCATTTTGAAAACCTTGTACTCGTAACTGAATGAATCAAACAAAAAACCGCAAGAGGATATTTTAGTGTCCAATGTCACCTTTCCAACGAGCATAAATCTGAAATTGTTTGATAGATACCTCACGAGATATCGATCACTACAGACGTCTACCGAAGAAATAATGGATTACTTTTTCCCCCAACCTAATATTATATCATTTAATAGAAAAAAATTTGATGCTGATCTTAATAGTAGATTCCCCATTAAGTTGAAAAAAATTGTTTTGAAATAGTTTTATTTTTGACGAATTTTTGTTTCCGTAAGTATAAATACATCCCTATTTTAAAGAGTTTTCCCCCAATACATGGTATAAAATATGAATTCAGCCAAAATATCCTAAAAATAAAAAATACTTCTCCAAATATTAAAACAGATTTACTTTTTTATTCTAAAAATCAATAAACTTTGCTAAAACAGAATAATTCTATTTTATTCTATTTCCTATATTTATTTTATATCCACGTTTACTTAAACTTTTTTCTCCTATAAACCTCAAACGAAAAGAAAACAGTTTCTAAAGTTACAAATAATTTTTTGATTCGCAAAGCATGTTAATCCCTGACTGAAAAAGACAATCCAACGGCCAAACGTTACAAAGAAAATTCCCAAGGACTCACGCTGATGGACGTGCATGCTAAAGGCAGAAGTGCGACATTCACCTAGCATGGCTGGTATCGAACCCAGAAATGTTTATTCTGAAAAGCGCTTTCCTATCGTTATGCCATGGGGATCCAAGTCTAAATACTTTGACACCTTAAGTGGTCGAAGTGCGTTGTAAAACATTTTAGCATTTATTGCGCTTTCTAGAAGAATTTTTCATAGATAGTGGACCGTATTCACATATTATAAGCGTTTAGCACCGGAAAACTTCCAAGCACACACACCGACAGATATGCATGAAAAAGCACGATAAGCATCATTTATTACTCAACAGTGGCTGTAATCGAACCCATGAGAGGTCAAAGAAAAAACACTCGTCCTTTCCCATCTTTTGAGTAAGCACTTGAATATTTCCTAAAATTTAAGAAATAAATTTAAAAAATGTATCTATATAAAAGTTTATTTTTTTTATTCAAATTTTTTTCCGAGGTTGATCTGAGGACTACCAAGAATGAGAAATGTGAACTCCTATCAGCTCTTGATAAAAAGTTATTTTTTATTTTGATAGCAAAGTTTGATATTAATTTAACCCTTCTTTGCATAATGGTGGAAATTTCCATCATAACCTATAATGCCCAAAAATTCTATAAAAGATCAAGTTCACTTTAAGTGGATCGTGTTTGGATATCTTTTTAATGTCCATTGCATGAAAAGAAACATAGCTGTCAAAAATAAACAAGTGTCATTATCAGTGCTTAAAGTTGTCTCATTCCGCTGTTTGTTGTAGTTGCAATAAACGTTTATAATTTTGTTTTATTTTATTAGAGTTTCTATTGCTAAAATATTGAAAATGAGTGGAAGAAAGGTTTGTAACACGTGTTATTTTCCTCTTTTATTTCTATTCAGAACTAAGCTAATGATCTAACTTTGGACGATGATGGAAATTTTTAGCATATTGATTTTTGCTAAATTTATACTATAAATATATACTAATATTTTTTTAACCATTTTTCCTTTAATTTTGAACATGAATTATATAAACTTGATTTATTTCACCAATAAAGAAAAAATCATGCAAAGAAGGTTTAAATCGCAATGAACGTTGATTCGAGCATTTCAAGATTGCTTATATTGTATGTGAATCCGGAACTATGCTCGCTTCAAGAACGAAATGGCATGTGTGTTTGAGTGTGTGCTTATTCCCTCTTAAAATTGTCCCCTATACGTTAACGCTGAGGGTGGAGAAAAATATGAAGACATTCGATTCTCCTTTTATTTCTGCAGTAAAATTATTTTAAAAAGAATAAATTCTTTTAAATTTTGGAAAAAAAAATAGTTTTACCTTTGCAGCGGATGCGTTTTCGGTTTTTCTAATAAGCTATTGATCAGAAATCCATTCGAAGTCATTTCAACAGTCGGACTTCAATATTTAATTTCTGTGTACCTAAAGCGAATCAATTCATTCGATTCGTTTGGAATAGATGTAAACATATTTTGTGCTTCAAAATTAGAGTTTTGACTTGAAAAAGGATAACAAAAATTTAATTACTTTTCGCAATCTTTTCTGAAATCTTGGTTGCCACTTTTCACTAAAGTATCGCCAGTATTTCCTATATCTCTTATCAAAGAATGAAAAAGGAGAAATCGTGTTGCTTACTTCACCGAGTTAATCTACACTTATCAGTGAATAACAAAGTTTCTATTTTTTTTTTTTTTTTTTATAAAAACTGGGGTTTTTTGAAAACTGCAAAAGAATTATTCTCCTAAAAATGAAAGAAGAATACTATAACTCCACTTGAATTGCCTAAATTGTTATTTCCTAATTTTCAATCTAACTTGAAAATTTTCTCATTCAAATATTTTTAACTGCTGCTTTTAGTGATCGTATTACTTATATACAACTGTTTTTTTATTTTTTTATTTTATTTTTTTTAAGTATAAGAGTTTGTTTTTTTATTTTTAATAACTGCTGTGAATCTTAGCAAGTGGTAGGAATTCTACTTCCAGCAGGTTAGATATGATGTTCTCATGTAAAAAAATCAAACACAGTTAAAGCATGGTTTTATTGAATGCGTATATTATAAATTTGTCCTATTTATTTGCACCCTTCTATAGAATACACCATTATATTCCCTCTATGTATACATTATATCCTGTTTATATTAGTTTGGGAAAAAGTAATCCATTATTTTTTCGGTGGACGTCTGTAGTGATCGATATCTCGTGAGTTATCTATCAAACAATTTCAGATTTATGCTCGTTGGAAAGGTGACATTGGACACTAAAATATCCTCTTGCGGTTTTCTGTTTGATTCATTCAGTTACGAGTACAAGGTTTCAAAAATGGAAGACAACAAACAGAAAATTCGATACATTTTCGTTTTTCCTTGTAACGGCGAAAAAGATAGCCGGGTGGCTAAAATTGTGAAAGGTGTTTATCGTCCTATATAAGACTGTAACAACCAGCTACGTACAATTTTTTTTTCGTCGATTCAGTTGGGGTATTTTTGATGTTAGAGATGCACCTCGCATGTGGATACAGCATCGTCGAAAATGTCTATAAAATATCAAAAATGATCGAAGTGAACCGCATGTCAGCAGTCGTAACGCGCAAGACCTAAAAATCTACATGAAAGCTGTTTTAAACCTTTTTACAAAGCGAATCTAAAAAAAGTCACATAAAGTTCACGTAAAAATAATGGATTTCTTTTTCCCCAAACTAATATAATATACTTCACTTGTATTTTAACAAGATATTTTTAACTTAGGTTACTTTGGACTTTTTAGGAATAACTTACTTTTACGATTTCTAGTGCCTCCATCCCTGCCAAGTGGTCAGTGTGCCTGACTGCGGATAGGCAGGTCATGGGTTCGAATCCCAGTTCGGGCCTAGATGTCTTTCTCTCTCTCCTATCTTTGTCCTTTCCTTGTATGAATGGTTGCCTATCCTATAAACGGGTACCTATGGCATGTGTGTACTGAGGAAGTCGGACTCCACACCAAATAGGGTTCAGTTGGAAAAGTGGAGCAGCGCACCCCATACTGGCACTCATCCAAAAAAAAAAAAAATATTTCTAGTGCAATATTATCCTATATCATTTCCCAAAATGAAAATTCTTGGTTTTCATGTTTTATTAGCATTTTATTTCTTTTCATTTTGTAGCCCCACATTCAGAATAATATTTTAAATAATCCTTTATTGAAAACTTGGGAGTGGAATTTTACGAAAATTTCAACAACATTTAAATTTTTTCAAATAAAATTTAATTTTACCTAAGTGGGACAAGATGCTAGAACTTCGCTTTTCATAGTGGAAAGTTTGATCCCGGTCACTGTTAAGCAAAAAGTGATAAATATTCATCATCTGCTTTCAACATGGAATTCTGGTGCGGTGCGTACTTGGGAATTTTCTTGATTGCTCTCTCATAATACGAGAATCCAACCTATTATCTATGAAAAACCTTCACATCCTTCTATTTTGAGAAAGCTTTACAACAGCCTCCAGCGAAAATTCCCACATTACCGTTTCCTTTAAAAGATCGATGCTCTTCGAAATCGAAAGTCTCTAATTCAATTATTCGTTAGTAAACCATGGATTGAGTTCGTATTTCTTGCGGGCATATATGAACACGAATGATTCGTTTTCTTAAAGTGGGTGCTTGAGTGACTTCCTGGAGTCCTTCCTTGAAACAGGTGAAAACATCTCACTCTCAAGAAAAAATCGAACTTTGGCGATTCAAAAATCTATACAACTACTCTTACTTCTTCTTCTTCTTGAGCTTGTCAGATATGTGGCACCTCTGCATTGTTGCATTTTGTACCATGCCCAATGTTTTCCTAGTTCCATTGTCTTGGGTCACCTACTTTGTTTATAAAGTCTGATAGGCCCTCAATGGAGTTTAGGTGTAACTCTTTAGGATATGCATTACCTAGAGTAGTGAATCTTGTAAGGGCAAGAGCATCACACTCATATAGGATATGATGGGCTGATTCTACCCCTGCGGGGCATTTCCATACAACTGCTCTTAACTGTCATATTATTGTACATAGAATTAAAATAAAATTATAAATTATTTCTTCCTGAGAAACAAATAAAAAATTTTTTTCACTAAGTAGCACGTTGTTGTTGTTGTTGTCATGTGCCAGCCAGGCTGGCAATATGGGGTGCGCTGCTCCACTTTTCCAACTGAACCCTATTTGGTGTGGAGTCCGACTTCCTCAGTACATATATGCCGTAGGTACCCGTTTATAGGGTAGGCAACCATTCACACACAAAGAAAGGTCAAAGACAAGAAAGAGAGAAAGTACATCCAAGCCCAAGCCAGAATTCGAACCCAAGTGCCACCCATCTGTAGTCAGGTACGTTAACCACTAGACAGGTTGGGCGGCAAGTAGCACGTTAAAAGGTTGTATAAGGTCATGACGGACGTTTTTGGAGCTCTATGCTAATAGCTCACATTAGAGAGTACAACCGGAGAGGATTTTTTTTATACAAATAAACATATTTGTCACATAAACCCATTTTATAGGGTAAGCAACCATTCACACTCCATTCATATAAGGTAAGGACCAAGACAGGAGAGAGCGAAAGAGAAAATACATAAAAGCCCGAACCGGGATTCGAACCCAGACCGCAGTCAGGCAAGCTGTCCACTAGACAGAGTAGGTGGCTACTTTAAAAGTATGCTAAAATTAAATATCATTTTAAACAACAAATAATGAAAGTTGGAGTAAGAAAACAATTATATTGCTTATTAAAATGTTAGACAGAAAGTTTTTCAATTGTGATACTATCTCCTCAGATAGTAATCACTGAGCAAAGTCAAATGACACGTTTTTTTAAAAGAATGTCATTCGACGAGGATGACATCTGAGTTATTATTTTTTTTTTTACTATTTCAGGTATGGAGAGAGACTTTGAACCATATGAAATTTTAAATGTATTCAAATTGATTGTCTGACGCAAGTACTGAAACCAGTTCTTTCTGATAAGCGAATAACGTTTTTGCTCAAAATTAGCTCATTATTTCAGTGGAAAATCGCAATATATCAGGTTAATAACTAAAGCTTATGACGCATCAGAAGCCACTGCTCAGGTTTCGACCCAAGTCTATCACTTATTTTTCTATTCTATATTTGTATATGATTTACTTCTCTATGACTTATTTATTTTACTTCCTTTATTGTCTAGTGGTTAGCGTACCTGATGGGTGGGACCTGGGTTCGAATCCTGGCTCGGGCATGGATGTACTTTCTCTCTTTCTTGTCTTTGTCCTTTCTTTGTGTGTGAATGGTTGCCTACCCTATAAACGGATACCTACGGCATATATGTACTGAGGAAGCCGAACTCCACACCAAACATGGTTCAGTTGGAAAAGTGGAGCAGCGCACCCCATATTGCCGGCCTGGCTGGCACACGACAACAACTTCCTTTATTATCAAGTGTTGTATTCCAAAATTTTTGAGATTCATTCTGCAGTATTTTAAATACAATTACATTTATTATGTTTAATCTGAACAGTATTTTTAAAAGTTTTTACCGCAATTTTAAATCATTGCATCATTTAGGCCAGTCACGGATAACAGATAGACATTACCGAAGGTTTGTGGATTAAATTACAATATCTTGATTATTAATATTATAAAAAAATGTTTCCTTTCTATTTTGAGAAAAATTTTTTAAAAAACAATAAACTGCTTATAATATCCCTAGAAAAAAAATAAAAATAAATTATGAGCTCAGAAGGAAAAACGTCGTTTTTGTATTTAGAAGGTAGTAGGTTTAATACCAGATTCATGTGGAGAACGTCATACATAGAGTTGCTCATAGACGTTAAATATTTTGTAATATTCAACGTGTCTCTTCAAAGGTTTGGTAGCCGAGTTAACAGTTGAATGTTTAAAGATATGATTTTCATTTCAACAATCTATAGGTAAGATACCCAACTTATGACTGAATATTTTTAGGGGAATTTTTCTAATTTGAAATCCCAGTAATATGATCCCTGGTGTGCTAAAATTATTATTAAAATGAGAAACAATTTAAATGACAGATATGAAGTGGGAAGTTTCCAACTTAGAAGTTTTGACGTCGTTATTTAAACATGCTTCAGAAATATATAGGGTTAACAGTGTCTTATGGCTTATAAAAATAAAATAATTTTTTAAAGGAACTATCAGAGATATGATATATATTAGTTTGGGGAAAAAGTTATCCATTATTTTTTCGGTAGACGTCTGTAGTGATCGCTATCTCGTGAGGTATCTATCAAACAATTTCAGATTTATGCTCGTTGGAAAGGTGACATTTGACACTAAAATATCCTCTTGAGGTTTTTTGTTTGATTCATTCAGTTACGAGTACAAGTTTTCAAAAATGGAAGACAACAAACAGAAAATTCAATACATTTTCGTTTTTCTCTTGTAATGGCGAAAAAGGTAGCCGGGTGGCTAAAATTGTGAAAGGTGTTTATCGTCCTATATAAGACTGTAACAACCAGTTACGTACAATTTTGGTTTCGTCGATTCCGTTCGGGTATTTTTGATGTTAGAGATGCACCTTGCATGGGGATACAGCATCGTCGAGAATGTCTATAAAATATCAAAAATGATCGAAGTTGACCGCTTGTCAGCAGTCGTAACACGCAAGACCTAAAAATCTACATGAAAGCTGTTTTAAACCTTTTTACAAAGCGAGTCCATAAGAAGTTACATAAAGTTTACGTAAAAATAATGGATTTCTTTTTCCCCAACCTAATATATAGAGGTTAACTGTGTTTTATGGCTTCAATCAATAAAAATAAAATCATTTTTCAAAAGTAATTATCGGAAAAATTAATTATATATATACATATAACGCAGCATAATAATTTTACTTATTCATAATTTAGTATGCAGTTTGTCAAATATTCATATTGTTTTGATGTGACTTATATTCACGAGTTAGCAGATTAATTTTATAAAAGTAAATTTATGCTCTTTCTAAATTAGTAAAGTTTTTATAATATCCGATAAATGGAAGTTAAGAATTTCTTTTACGATTTTCTAGAAATTCGACTTAATCTAAATACTGATGAATCATAACACATTGGCCTTTATTTCAATAATGCATGACTTTGCTATCGGACTTGTAGCGATAAGAAATCTGTAGTTCCAGAAGTGAATAAGCCCTCACGTACAAAAAGAAGTGACAAAACGAACAATGAATCAACAATCTGACGAATTTCTTTGAAATGAGTTAATTTAAACTAAAACATTTTTGTTTGATTGATACGCTATGAAAAGAGCTTCTTACCATGAACTTTATCATTTACTTTCCAGAGCGGAATTGGCTAGATTTTCAAATCTTTTATCACCAGTTTATGTCGAGGAAACGGGGCCTTAATCTCTGTTGTCAGCTCGTTTCTTAGAATGTTCTTTTCAAAATGGCATCTCAAGGTCAAAATCTTCAGCGTCTTGACCATAGCAACAAGTATCTAGAGCAGGGGTGGCCAAACTTTCGGGATCCGGGGTCTACTCCCCATTTAAAAAATCGACGAAGGTCTACCAATGGTAGAGCTAAATTAACGTACATGTTTATTTTCGGTAACAAGAAAAAATGGTAAATTATGTATTTTTTCTAAAAAAATACATAATTACAAATTTTATAAATACAAATTTTTAAAAATTATATTAATATTTATAAAAAATATAAATACAAATTTTTAAAAATTATATAAATATTTACAAAATAAAATTTATTGATGAAAATAATCACAGTAGTCATATGTCAAAAACTTACCATCCTATTCACTTCGTTTAGTTGAAATTTGACACTGTATATCTGCGACAAGTATATTAAATTGTGGCTGGTATGAGCATTTTGCAATGCATAAGCACAAAATTAAATGTTCATCTGTTAAATGCGACTAATGTTTATTTTTTTGTTCATGGTTGAAAAGCAGATTCGCAAAGATACCTCGATCTAAAGTATGATTTCAAATACAAAATCAATTTGTAAATATTTGGAAACGTTTCCTCAGAAATTATTTTCCAAAAATCAGTATCGCTAAATATGCTCTGGTTTTAAGAAATATATCGCATCTTAATTTAATAATTTCTTCCTCGAACGTGATTCATGTGATATCTATTAAATGTCCTATTTTTTCAGATACTCCATCAATGTTGACATTTTCATTAAATGAGGAAATATCATAAAATTAAGTATTTCTTTTAACCTAATTAAGTCAGCAAATCTTCTTTCAAATTCTTAAAACAAAACAAGTAAGTATTAAGTGAAATCTTCGAAGTCTCGGTTTGGATTATGGATGTACTCTCGAAGTTTCTCAATTCATGTTTTCTTTATTGAGATGCATACCTTTCTATAGTTTTTTTGAATATTTTAATCGTTCTCCTCATGTCCGTTTGAGGTTTTAAATCGTTAACCTTTAATCATGAATTTTTAAATCGTAAATATCGGTTTTAAAGAGTAGACTGTAGTAATTTTTATTTTAAATAATTCATTGATTCTATGTCGTAAGTCATAAATTAAATTGTTAATATCTGAGATTATTATCGGGATGGTCACGTGGATTACCTAAAATGTCTTCGCGGTCGACGTCTTGGCCACCCCTGATCTAGAGCCACTTATGTAATCAGAAGCAATACCTAAATCTTTCCAAAGCACTAAGGAAAGCACACTTTTGAAACAATCAAAAGCAACGTAACACTATATAGAACTAATTATTACCATGGAAACCATAAGAAGAAACATGCTAACAAAATCAGGAAGACAAATTATTGTTATCAATGTCATTGAAATGTTAAAAATCGGTGACTTCCTTTAAAAAATAAAACACAGAAAAGAGACCTATTTTATAAGCAACAATTCCTTTTCATAAAACTATATATTTATTACCATAATTTTAAAAAATTTATAATGGAGCATAAATTATGCAAAATTATTTTCATTATTTACACGGTAATTTTGAGAAGTAAAAATATTAACAAATTTGAAAGAAAAGAATTATTCGAGTACGCTTTGTAACCTGATTTAACTCTTCGTTTAAATTATATTTTACTAGCTGTACCCGCCGGCGTTGCCCGTGCATTTAGAAAATGCAGATAAGTGAATAGCGCAGGAATAGTAGTGTAGGACACGTAGACTGTCTCTCTCTCCCCCCCCCCACACACAACATTCCCCTTCGATAAAAAGGAACAATATATCCAAAATATTTTAAACGGAAAATTTTCCAAAAGATGGTCGCCAGAATTGTTTCTCAAAAGGAGCTGGTACAACCCAGAAATCAGCTATCGGCGAGCAGCGATCTCGAGAAGAAGTTTTATAAATAATTTTTTTTAAATTTTTCTAATTCAAAAATCGAAAATCGGGCTTCGAGGTCTGGTGGCCAGCCCCTTTGTGCTTCCGTGTAAAAAATTCCAGGTCCCTGCGTGCGATAGATTTGGCTGGAGAGCTCGGTCAGACAAACGGACAGACACATTACACTTGCTTTTATTATTAAAGATACGAACATAATTAAGGTTGAAATATTTTTCACGAAAATATCAAAATTTCTTACAAAAAGTACGATATAGTTTTTACTTTATTACTACACAACTATCAAATTTAGGAATAGTTAAAAGAGTATATTAAGTGATAACAACTACACTACTGGCCATTAAAATTGCTACACCAGGAAGAAATGCAGATAACAAAATGATATTTATTGGACAAATATATTATACTAGAAATAACAAGTGATTAAATTTTCAAAAAATTTGGCTGGATAGATCCTGAGAAATCTGTACCCAGAACAACCACCTCTGGCAGTAATAACAGCAGATATACGCCTGGGCATTGAGTCAAACAGAGATTAGATTGCATGTACAGGTACAGATGCCCATGCAGCTTCAACACGATGTCACAGTTCATCAACCGTAGTGACTGGCGTTTGGTGACGAGCCAGTCGCTCGGCAACCATTGACCAGACGTTTTCTATTGGTGAAAGATCTGGAGAACGTGCTGGCCAGGGCAACACCCGAACATGTTCCGTATCAAGGAAGGTCCGTACAATACCGGCAACATGCAGTCGGGCATTATCCTGCTGAAACGTAGGGTTTCGCATTGCTCGAATAAAGGGTAGAGCCACGGGTCGTAACACACCAGAAATGTAACGTGCACTGTTCAAAGCACCGTCAATGCGAACAAGAGGTGACCGAGACGTGTATCCAATGGCACCCCATACCATCACGCCAGGTGATGGGCCAGTATGACGATGACGAATGCACGCTGCCAGTGTGTGCTTTGTCTGAATGCGCTGAAAAGCTAATCATTTGCATATCACAGCACCTTCTTCCTTTCGTATAAATTTCACGTCTGTAGCATGTCGCCTTCTTGGTGTAGCAATTTTAATGGCCAGTAGTGTATAAGCATACATTGAATTTTTTAGTATATTATTTGACTCAGTTTTATGCTTACTTTTTCGAACAATGTAATAAGAAAACCGTTTGATGTTTTTCTCAAAAAATGTAAGTGTCATTTTGATTTATACTAATATTTTCTTAATCATAGATATTGAGAAAATAACTTTTAGATTCAGATATAC
>JAPDSC010071093.1:24991-36543 GCA_026290005.1 Latrodectus geometricus
ATATATATATATATATATATATATATATATATATATATATATAAAATTTTGTTATAATTATGTAAACAAAATTTTAATCTTTCAAACGATCAATTTAACTATACACATTTTTAAAAGCTTTCTTTTAAAAGAAAAACAAAAATAACATTAGTTATTTACTTATGATCCTATTCGACTCGCGTCAGCTAACTGCAATTTTAGGTGACTGCAAATATTACACCTGCCAATTACAAATTCGAAGACTGATCCTCACTTTTTATGTCTGTTTTAACTTTTTAAATGAATGAGATGGTGAAGATTCATTTGCCTTGAAGTCGTAAAACTGCGCCAAGGATTTTACAAATAGATGAAGAGCAAGCTTACTTAATTAATCCTCTTACGTAATAAACGCACTACTGCTTGGCACGGTTTTCACCCTGAAAAAAAAGTATTTAAATTTGGCTCCTGTTTCTAATATTGTGAGAACAAATGTATTGCTTGAAGGATTTGAATTGTATAAACGATTAGTTTCTTATGTTCTTTCTACAACTTAAGCAATGGATTTATTTGAATTAATACACGATTTTTGTATTTTTTTACTTTCTTGTTTATTATAAAGTGAGTTTTGATGATATATTTATAGATGAAATGTTTGATAGAATATTTTTATCTGCTTAACTCTTCATGTTTGTAATGCGTTTAAAATATTTTGCATATGATTTGCCATTTGTAAAGTAGCATTTTTTTTTAATTTATTTATTTTTTAATTTATAATTTTTGTTAATAGATAATATTTGTGCTTTCGTCAAATGAGTATTTGTTCATGTTATTGGAGATCTTCTAGCGTAAATGTTTAAAAGACTAGTTCGAAAAAAAACTTTTGACACCAATCAAAAATATGTTCCTAAACAGACATTCCTTCCATTAGAAATAAAAGAAAAGATGTGAAAAGAAATGAAAATAATATATATATAGAAAGCAAAACTTATATGCATATAGATATATGTAGTAAAATAATATGTATATGTTACCGTGAAAGTCCGAAATCTGGAGAATGTCGACATTCGCTGGTGAATGTCAACATTCACGTAGTCGCTTGGTGTATGTCCGAAATATTTGCTAGATATCCTCATTTCTCACTTACACTGGCAAATGTCGACATCCACAATGCACTAATGGTGAATCTTGAATATGCGTTTCATCTCTCCGTATCCGGAGAGGAGAAATGCAGATTTGCATTTTCTTATCTTTTCGCCTCTCTGTTGACCTTGTGTTCCAGCAAAACACAACGTGCTCTAGGCCGCACCTCTTTGTTGACGTTGCCTTCTGTTATCTCCTTTTCGAGCTCTTTAATCATCTTTTCAAATTTTACCAAAGCTTGTCTGTGATTGTCGACATATACCGGCTATGGTCC
The DNA here is from genome assembly GCA_026290005.1 of Latrodectus geometricus. Lineage (NCBI taxonomy): Eukaryota > Metazoa > Arthropoda > Arachnida > Araneae > Theridiidae > Latrodectus > Latrodectus geometricus. The sequence goes on from JAPDSC010071093.1 coordinate 26,385, forward strand.
GAAAGTGCAAGAAATGTAATCAATTGTACGGTCTTTCACCAACGTTTTTGGTATGTGTTGACATTCACCGGTGAATGTCGACATTCTCTGATTTCGGTCTTTCACGGTAACATATATAAAAAACAAACAAATATCTATTCAAATTTTACAGAAATTATTGTAAAAAGTTTTAATAATCAGCACTAAAGTCTCAACTCTCTCAGCTTCGATATTTAAATTCCACATATACCTACATAGAAGTTAGGTTAGGTTATGATGGACATTTTTGGAGCTCTATGCTAATATGCCTGTAGCTCACATTGAAGAGAACAACTGGAGATTACTTTTTTATATGTAATTAAACACACATTCCATAGGAACCCGTTTATAGAATAGGCAATCATTCACACTCCATTTATACAAGGAAAGGACAGGAGAGAGAGAAAGGACACCCATGCCCAAACCGAGATTCAAACCCAGGATCTTCCTATGTGCAGTCAGGCACACTGACCACTAGACAGGGTGGGTGGCACATAAAGAGTAGATTTAAAAATTAATCATTATATAATAAGATTGATATAAATGAAAAGTAAAATTTGATAAACCTAAATTTCGCATTTAGTTCACTCATTCATACTTTTTGCATGTTTCTGTCCAGGACAGTCATCGTGACTCTCTTGGACAGAAACATGCAAAAAGTTTGATTTTCAACTCATCTGAGAAAATTGCATCTGAAATTCTTAGACTCCCAAGATTGAAGACTCAAGCAATTGTAGGCTTCATTACTGGGCACTAGCATTTCAGGAAACACCTTCATACAATGGGACTTTTTAAACAGGAACCAATTTGTAGGAAATGCCACGCAGGGTTAGTATCAGCTCATCGTATCCTATATGAGTATGATGCTCTTGCCCTTACAAGATTCACTACTCTAGGTAATCCATATCCGAAAGAATTACACCTAAACTCCATTGAGGGCCTATCAGACTTTATAAACAAAGTAGATGACCCAAGACAATGGAAATAGGAAAAAATTGGGCTTGGAGCATGGTACGAAATGCAACAATGCAGAGGTGCCACGCATCTGACAAGCTCAAGAAGAAGAAGAAATGGTTTATTAGAGTAAACCAACTAAAACATTAGTCGAAGCACCTTACTACTTTTCATTAATGCAAATTCGAATTGCAATATTAAAACCTTCAGTAACATTATTGCTAACGATTGAAGTGGTTTTCATATTCTTTCTAAACATGTTTCGCACATTTTTAATATTAGTTTTTGATGAGTGCAGTAAATTTCTTTATTTTGATTTTCCCGATTAATCTAGCTTCTTCTCCATCGTGAGACTCCAGCTTTTAGGTTTTCCCTTCCGAAATTGCACAAAAATAATGAAATACAATCTGGAACATTTTAAAGAATAATAATTTAGAATAAATGATTGTTTCGATCTTAATGTATCTTTGGAATTTTTGTAAGCAACTTGCTTTGTGAACTTTTGGCAGAAGAATAATAGAACCTTGTGAGATTCAGATCCATTAGGGCAAATATTTCAATATAAAATGTGTTGCTGTTGCTGTTTCCGATGATACTTGGGTATTCCAAGCCTGCCCGTCAAGAGACTAGGCGAATAAAGTCAGAAAGAGCGTCTTCCGTTTTTCAATAGAGCACCCTCATACGAAAGTGGAAGTATGACTTTTGGCTCATAGATGGCAGCACCATCTGAATATTCCAATTTAGAGATTGAAACCAGTGAAGACCCATAGCTTGGCTCTAACCACTTCCAGAAGTATTCATTTAGGCGCCGCAGGCTAACGGCCTACTCGCGAAGCGAGTGTAAGGCCTGTAGCGTTCGCTGCGTAAAAACCCAACACGGGGAGGCACCGAATCTTCCGTCGGGCAAGGAAAACACACAACCATTTCAGCTGCCGAGTACCTTACCAGACGTGTCGTTGCTCCGCTCAGCCGATGGTATGGCTAGTCTCTTGAAGACAGTCGGTTCGATACCGGAACAAACCAGACGAACCACCCGACAACCCAACATGTATGCAACACTTCCCGTTTATTAAGTCAAAAAGAAAGCACATGACAAAGCCCGAGCGCGAAGTGAGGCCCACGCAATGAGCGTCACCTTTACAAGTGTGGGCTGGGAAGTTATGCCCTCTAGGGGGACTTTGTGGGAAAATGGGCCGTATTCACGTGCAGCTAGAGGGAAACCTAGAAAACCACTTCCACCCACCCCAAGCTAACTAGCAATTCTACAGCTGTTACAGGGAGAGCCTCAATCCGCCGTATGAAGGTAGTCTTTGTTATTAACTATGTTGTAGAGTCCGCGGTGTGACGTTTCCAAGTCGTTGAATACAAAGTTCGTAAGCACACGCCTGGAATCACTTTCTCTGGCTCTGTGGTGCAGAAGTATTCATTTGGAATGGGAACATGGAGGACTTTGCGACTCGACATATTTTACGTGCCCCAGTTGCCATTAATGAACACGACGGATCTTCGGCTAAGCCTGGATTCGAACTCACCCTTTTTGGTAACGAAAACGACGCCCTAACCAACCAGTCCACCGCGGCCCTATATAAGATGTAATTAACTGATTTAAAAAAAACTCACTTTCGTACTTCAATCACTTTTGGCAAACAAAGGATCATTCGACTTTGATCTACCGCATTAATCATTCTAATTATTAAAAATAACCATGCTCAAAGTGGGAATGGAACCCACGAAAAGCTGAACTGAAGGCCGTTGCTCTAAGCATCCAGCATGATTATGTAGAGTAATGACAAACACTTCTAGTAAATCGCAGAATCAACTTTTCCCAATAAAAACTTTTTTCTATTTTAATACCTAAGTCATCCTTATATTTCATGAATGGGTCTCATATTTTCAGACCACTAATGGAGAGCTGTAAGTTTTTTTTTTACACTCACAAAGGATTCCTTTTCGGGAGATATGGTAAACAATACTTGTGTCAGAAAGAAAATAACAATTAAAAAACTTCCCTAACATCTATTTCGACAGACGTATACCCAAGAAACGAGAAACCACACCTCCACCTTTTTAATACTCTATAGCAGGGGTGGCCAAGACGTCAACCGCGGTCGACTGGTAGACCGCAAAGACATTTTAGGTAGTCAGCGCTGCCATCCTGATAATGATCTCGGATATTAACAATTTAATTTATGACATCGAATCAATGAATTATTTAAAACAAAAATTTACTACAGTACGATATATTTCTTAAATCCAGAGCATATTTAACGATACTGATTTTTGGAAATGAATTTCTGAGGAAACGTTTCCGAATATTTACTAATTGATTTTGTATTTAAAATTATAGTTTGGATCGAGGTATCTTTGCATATCTTATTTTCAACCATGAACAAAAAACAAACATGGGTCGCATTTAACAGATGAACATTTAATTTCGTGTTTATGCATTGCAATAAACTCGTACCAGCCACAATAGGATAAACTTGTCGCAGATATACAGTGCCAAATTTCAACTAAACGAAGTGAATAGGATGGTCAGTTTTTGAAATATGAATACTTTGATTATTTTCGTCAGTAAATTTTTATTTTGCAAAAATTAACATTAAGGTTTTTTTTAGAAAAATTACATAATATACCATTTTTTCATGTTACCGAAAATAAATATGTACGTTAATTTAGCTCTTCTATTGGTAGACCGCCTTCGATTTTTTAAATGTGGAGTAGACCCCGGATCCCAAAAGTTTGGCCACCCCTGGTCTATAGTGTTGTTGAAGCAGCATGCTATCCTGTTCTAAGCCAGGTGGGAGTCAGAAGCAGGAACGAAGCAAAAAACCCTGAATACTTGACCTGCCACCCCAGTGGTATCATTTCTCGTGGAGGATATTGCGACCAAGACTTATTTTTAATTTTGCCTCAGTTTACCTTCAGTGAACATGGTTCTTCGGTTAAGCCGGAATTCTAACTCACTATCTTCTGATAAAAAGAACAACGCCCTAACCAGCCATCCCCCTGCGGCCATGTTCTACAGGGTGATTCAGCTCGTCGGTGTTATTTTTTGTAACAGAATCATGAAAATGCATGCCATAAGTCAAGAAATCTGTTTCTTTCGGCCGTATTCACCAAACATGGGATAACTCGAAAGTTGCATAACTCGGAGTTAACTAAACTCTCGCTTGACTCGCGTATTTTTATTCACAAACTAAGGTAAAGAGCCAGTTAAGCTACTCTAGTGTTACCCCGGCAGTATATGTAAGAAAGATTCTGATTGGCTGCTAGTTTGATAGGCATCTTGGGTAATATTTGCGACGATTTGTTTGTTTACATTTTTGCATTCCATCCAATCCAATGTTTATTATTCAAAAGAGTTTCGATATCAAATATAATGACTATATAAAGTTTAATTAATGAAAAATAAGAATGGTGATTATCAGTAATTGTAATATAACAATCATGAGAGTTTGACTAGCAATCTTGCACATCAATGTCAACAAACGTATCACTTAAGTCCGCCATTGTTTGTTGACTCGGCGTTAACACTCCGAAATCGTAGGGTTATTCGAGGGATCGATATAGGTGAGTTAATCGCTGTTTTTGTCGTGGTGAATAACGTTTCATGACTTAACTCGCCTTTTACCCTGAAACCTCGTTTAACTCAGGTTGGTGAATACGGCCGAGTAGCCTTCAAGTTTCAACCACCCTGTACTTTGACGATTTATTCCGGCTCTTACGCTTTTTGCAGGGTTCTACTTTTGGGTTCAAAATTTAAGTTAGAGCATAAACATTGGCGAGCAAGTGTTAAATTATCAAAATAACTATCTTAAAGTTGTTGTCTAGCTCTCCAAAGTCTACAGCGCCCCCTATCAATGTTTTAAGAGATACGCTTATCAAATTGATACTGAAGAAAGTCTAAATAAACAGAATCATTTCGCCGCAAAAAGCAAGAAAATCTAACCATGTTCCTAGTTTTTATGACGTTTCGAATTTCAACACCCAAATTTTCAAAAGCGCCTAGCGCCTTACCATCGCGTCAGGGACCCTACATTCCCTATTCAAAAATGTTCGTCTAGGTGTGCTCTATCGATCCTCAATGTTTGTCACCGACGAGCTGAATCACTCTGTATAGTGTAACAAAGATAAACGGATTAATAAAGTCCCACATTTAGGAAAACATTAGCCTAGGTTTTTAAGTACCCAACCATATTTCTATTAATCCTTCTTTATTTATCAGCGAAAACAATCATGTAACGGCTCGAAATGTGGTTGTCAAGATTCCATAACTCTAACAAAATTTCATGTTTCTAAGACTAAATGATGAAAGAAAGAAATTGCAGTCATATTATCACATCTGCCAAACTTGTGAATATCTTTCTTGGATGTAGCTTATTAGGACAAGTTATTCTTTAAATTAATACAAAGTGAGTTTCACAAAGAAAAGTTTGTATAAGTATTAGTAACGCAAGGGTCTAGTGTAAGAATAGCTATCTTCAGAGTGAAATATCTTCATTTTAAGTTCGATCTTCATTCTAAGTTCGTCATTGCGTTTCCTGCAAAAAAGCCAATGTAAAAATTAAAATATAAATAAAAATAAAAATTTTATATGTGTTTTTATGTTTTAATGTCTATATAGGTTAATCCTGTGTGTGTGTCTTTTTTTTCCATATTTTGAAAAACATAATTATTAAATTTTGGCAGTAACTAGTGTTATTATTCCTCGGAATGTATTAAACAAAGAGAAAATGTTCATCATTTAATATCATTTGGTGGAACGCTTTCTTATAGAAAATGATCAACATGATAATATGTTAATACCCTTTCTGCTTACTTACTTTGATAATTTTAGAATTTTTATCAAAATTGAAATATTAGTTTGGGGAAAAAGTAATCCATTATTTTTTCGGTAGACGTCTGTAGTGATCGCTATCTTGTGAGGTATCTATGAAACAATTTCAAATTTATGCTCATTGGAAAGATGACATTTGACACTAAAATATCCTCTTGCGGTTTTTTGTTTGATTCATTCAGTTACGAGTACAAGGTTTTAAAAATAGAAGACAACAAACAGAAAATTCGATACATTTTCGTTTTTCTCTTGTAACGGCGAAAAAGATAGCCGGGTGGCTAAAATTGTGAAAGGTGTTTATCGTCCTCTATAAGACTGTAACAACCTGTTACGTACAATTTTTGTTTCGTCGATTCCGTTCGGGTATTTTTGATGTGAGAGATGCACCTCGCACGTGGATACAGCATCGTCGAAAATGTCTATAAAATATCAAAAATGATCGAAGTGAACCGCATGTCAGCAGTCGTAGCTTCGCACAAGACCTAAAAATCTACATGAAAGCTGTTTTAAACCTTTTTACAAAGCGAATCTGAAAGAAGTTACAAAAGGTTCACGTAAAAATAATGGATTTCTTCTTCCCCAATCTATGAAGATTTTTCGTTCGCTCTACAAAAGAAAACGATAAATTACCAGTTTAATCTTCTTTCACATTGAATATATGCTGCCCTAATTGTTTCTTAAAAAGTTAAGAAATAGCATTAGATTTTTTTTTCCTTGTAGACAATATTTGAAATTTATTTTATGTCGTCAAATTCCGTGATATATATGTATAAGTCATAATATTTTTACCAATGCCGCCTTCCCTGTCTAGTGGTTAACGTACCTGTATACGGATGAGGAGGACCTGGGTTCGAATCCCGGCTTGGGCATGGATGTACTCTCTCTCTCTCTTGTCCTTTTGTCAGATAATGGATGAATGTGGCCCACCCTATAATACGGGTTTGTGGTGGTATGACGTGGGTAATGCTACTCGCCTCCCTGATTTGGTTCACAAGTGCCCGCCGGGTAACGATAAATGAGTAGCAGTTTCCGGCCTTGCTGTGGTAAACGGTTAATCACCTAAGTGACCGCCATTAGAAAAAATATATTTTACCAATGACAACTTCTAATTCATCACTTATAACATCACAATAAAGTGTTTCAAAATATGACTTTAAATTAGAATTCCATATATATCTACTAAACTGAACTGAACTCTCAGGCATGACAGGCCATCGGTGGGGTAAGGCCTACCGTAACAGTTTTCTTGGCCTAAGGCTCTGGGGTGTGAAGCATTTGTCCCTGTTAGTTGGTCAGCCTAACATCTTATTTTAAATCAATGTACTTGAACATATAAAATGAAAATAGTGTACATTTTTTAATGAATTCTGGATACACATAAAATTTTTAATTTATAAATTGATATTGCAAAACAAATTTGCGTGATTGAAAACAGGTACTTCAAAATGTTCAAACCTAGTCTACGATTGAGTTATAGTAACAGACGCGATCTATTTCAGTAATGATTGCAATTCGAACGATAAGATTAACGATTAGAAGGAACAAAAATACTGACTCATTGAAAGCACGTACTCCTTGAAGGATAAGAAACTAAAATTATATGATAAGAGTTATCCCTTATATAGATGTTCCTAAACGACTCTCACATCAAGTGTATTATTTGCTTTAACGAGCAAATAACCCTGTTATAAAGTATCAATATATTTAATATTTAATGCATTTTTGAATTTAATTAAACAAAGATAAGCATCCGAAAAAAGAAAAATATTTTGAAAATTACAATACAAACTTTATTTTTAAATTTATCGTTACTTAATATCACTATTAGAAGCAAATATTACTTTTGCGTAACAAAACTTCAGAATTTGAATTCGACAAATCCATCGCTTCAAGAGAAAAAAATGAAAGTGAATTATCAATATCAAATCATTGTCTCTGAATGCTTAACTATGTGTACTTCCGCTTTCAAGTAAAGTTCACAGAAAATTCAAAATAATCTTCATCTGTTATTGCATCTCTTATCAAAATAGAGTTTCCTGAATACAATGATTTGTTATTGTTCCAACGAAATGATTTGTTGAGTTGCTGCAAAAATACTAATGTTCATATACTTTCTGTTCTTTAGTTTAACAAAAATGGAGGAGATATAATGAATTTCTTAAATAAATTAAACGATAGAAATTTCAACATAAAAAGATTTTTGAATTTATTTTTAACATAAAAGAGGTTGAATGTATCGATTTGGTAAATTTTAATTGAATTTATTAAATTGGTGAAAGAAGCACAAAACGATTAACTTTTAGCTACTAGCTTGACTGATTATTGAACACACTAACTGCAACTGAAGATGATAGTGACAAAAAAATGATAAATTCTAAATATTGTGGTTGTCTTGTTCCAAATACATTTTTAGACAAAAAATGAAACTTCAGAAACAAATAAATATCTCTTTTAGATATATATTTATTTAGAAAAATGTAGAATTAAAATTGGTATCAAACGCTAGAGATGCGCAAAAAATAGTACAAGTTTGGTGGGTAACTTTCCATTTTATTTTTAATAATATATTTTATTTAAATTTTACGTGCCTAACCTATATCAAAGAATGTATATTTTTTTTTTATTTCTGAAGGTGGGCCCCCTTGAGCAAGTAAGCACATTAGCCCATTTGCCTCAACAAGGCTGAAAACTGCTCTTCATTTTAACGGTGGGCACCTGTGAACCAAGTCACGGAGGTACGAGCAGCAACGCCCACGCCACACCACCACAAACCCGTTTATAGGGCGGGCCACTTTCTTCCATTATCTGAGGAAAGGACAAGAAACATATAGAGAGAGAAAAGTACATCCATGCCAGAGCCGGGATTCGAACCTAGGTCCTCCTCATCCGTAGTTAGTTACGCTAACCACTAGACAGTTTGGGCGGTATACCAAAGAATATGATAGAAAAAAAAATATAATGCATGCGGTCATCATATAACCATGCATATTCGCAACCAGTTTGAAGCAAAAGTATTTAAGTACTTTTATTAAATAAATCAAAAAAAATTACAAGTATATACTAATGATATCTCGTTAATTGGATAGTTAGCGAATTTCATATAGCGTGGAAATATGATGTACTTATCTAATGAAACCACTTCCTTAGAATGCGCAATAAATAAAGTAATTTTTTTATTAGTTTCAGCGCGCAATGCTATCATTTTTGCCGAATCCAAAGTGCTAACTCGCTTAATCCAGGGATGGGCAAACTTTTTCGACCGCGGGCCAAAAATCGAAAAAATAAAGTTTGGCGGGCCAAGAGGAATTTTTCTAAAATTTGAAAAACAATATACAATATTGAAATTTAATATATTAATGAGATGAATGAAAGTGCGATTTCATTTTTAAAAGTTCTTTATATTGAGGTTCGAAGTGAGATGTACTGAATCTAAGGAACGAGGCTAAATGCTCATCTGTCCGTCTACTTCTGAAATAATTCTTTCTAAGGTTCATAGTTGAAAACACTTGTTCACATACATAAGATGAAGCAAACATAGCACTGATTTTCTAGGCATGAGATATTAAATTTGGGAAACTAACTTTCGATAATGATATGTAAAACTCTAACTTTGGCGTATTTAGAAACAATTGCTTGAGATGATTGTTAAATTAAAACTCAATTAATTCAAACTGCAAATCTGACCTCACTGCTTCACAATTTACGTTGAATGGCATGGTAAAAATATAAAATTCTACTTGAATGGCACTGAAATCTTGAAATCTGCGTTCGAACTCAAAATGCAGTCTTTTAGCAGCTCTTTGAAAAAAAGGAAGAAAAAATATAATATTTAAACAAAGTAGAAAAGGAGATGGATATATAATATATGAATATTTCTTTTAATTTGCCTCTGACCGGCAAATTAAAATTCTATCCGCGGGCCGGATAGAACCTTCTGGCGGGCCGTAGTTTACCCATTCCTGGTTTAATCCTTCTTTACAGATTAATGTTTTTATTATTAACTCTTTCCAACTAAATCAGAAGTTTAGTTTTAAATTTCTCTGAAAAAAATTAAAAAGAACATAGTCCACGCCGTCAAGCATTTGGGAGAAAAAATTGAAAACCTATACTTTTTACTTTCAAAACAAATAATGATAAGTGTATTGAAGAGCGAAAATATGCTGCTCTTATTGAAAAAAAAAAACTGAGCATTATGTTCTATTTATCACAATTTTTTTTTCTTTCAAGACAAATGAAACATTTCTTGCATGAACTCTGAAAATTAGTGTGGAGTGAATTAAGAAAACAAAAGATCGTCATGGGACGCTTCCTAATATTTTGTGTTTCAAGGTTCGTTGGTTTGGAGAC
>JAPDSC010071093.1:42402-52525 GCA_026290005.1 Latrodectus geometricus
TTTTTTTTCTTCGCCAAGATTAGTTTATCAACAGAAACCACGACTCACTCGTTTCAAATATATCTTTTTCCCTGATGATAAACCAATCCACAGATTCATACTTTGTAATGTTCATACTTTGAAGTAATTTTTATTTTGATATCAAATTTTTAATCAATAAATGAATCATAAAAAGATTTATGAAATTAAGATCAGACACGCCTCGTGCCATCATAATAGCTAGTAAATATGAAACCCAAAATTTGTGATTTTCATACATAACGTAAAATATTTATACATAAGGCAAAATATTTTTACGATTATATTTATGAAATACTTTTTAATTTGATATCAAATTTATATCTTACCAATAGTTGATTCATAAAAAAATTCTGGGCTTATAAAAATGCTCGTTTAATTCACATCAGTTGGAAAATATTAGTTTGGGGAAAAAGTAAACCATTATTTTTTCGGTAGACGTCTGTAGTGATCGGTATCTATCAAACAATTTCAGATTTATGCTCATTGGAAAGGTGACATTGGACACTAAAATGTCCTCTTGCGGTTTTTTGTTTGATTCATTCAGTTATGAGTACAAGGTTTTAAAAATAGAAGACAACAAACAGAAAATTCGATACATTTTAGTTTTTCTTTTATAATGGCGAAAATGCTAACAAGGTGGCTAAAATTGTGAAAGGTGTTTATCGTCCTATATAAGACTGTAACAACCAGTTACGTACAATTTTTGTTTCGTCGATTCCGTTTGGGTATTTTTGATGTTAGAGATGCACCTCGCATGTGGATACACCATCGTCGAAAATGTCTATAGAATATCAAAAATGATCGAAGTTAACCGCGTGTCAGCAGTCGTAGCTTCGCACAAGACCTAAAAATCTACATGAAAACTGTTTTAAACCTTTTTACAAAGCGAATCTGAATAAAGTTACAAAAAGTTCATGTAAAAATAATGGATTTCTTTTTCCCCAACCTAATATATGTATTTCATTTTGATAGAAAGATATCACATTCCGTTAATAGTTAGTAAAGTTTTAAAGTTAGAGATAGTGATTTTTATGCATTAAAATAATGTATATTTTTCATTTTAGTATAAACTTAACTTCTTACCAGCACTAAAATACGTCACTTTCCCTCCTAATAATTAATAATTAGTAGACATTTATCAAAACAAAGCGCATTAAAATCAAAAACTTAACCATAAATACATCTCAAGAAATATCAATAAACATTAAATGAATCTCATATATTTTTTGCTATAACTAACATAAAAGTCTTGCTGGATGCTATGCGGGAAAGATATCTTCAAAGAGTTCGTCAGGTTAAATTAAACATATCACAGCTATAGCCAGCCTCGCCTATAGCAATGCGTCGTGAAAAGACATCCTATAAACTATGCTATATAAATATTCCCGAGAAGTTTCGTTGCAGACCAAGGAACCGAAACCGAAAAAGAACCTTTTTTTGTGTGCGTATTATCATCTTGAAGCGCCGTTTCGCGTGTTTCTGTTTCTCGTTTTATTTAGGCCCTCCTTTGCGAAAGATTTTACGAGTGTCCGTTTACGAGGCTCCCCTTCATTTGCATAGCCAATCACCAAAAAATGTACTTCGGGAATAGTATAGGGGGGGAAGGGATGCGCCAGAAATTTTGCATCCTCGGAAGCCCAATCATCGCTCTGGAATATCTCCTTTTTTTTCCGAATCCGGAAGCGCGGCAAACGAACCGGAAGTTATGTGGCGTGGCCGCGTTACATCCTAGATTTTATAGCTGGTGAGAGAAAAAGAGACATTCCGTTTTTATTTTCTTTCGAGGAGATGAAACTTGTACTCCAGTCGAAAGAAAAATAATAATAAATAGATAGAAAACAGAGAAACGATAATCTATGCATCTCTAAAGGCGTTTGTATAAAAATGGCATTTGTCGAAAGGCGCCATCTCTTAGAAAATATCTTATTCAACATGTATTTCCACGTTAGATTCTTATTCTTCTGATGATTCTTGCGAGTTTTGGCGAAACTCTTATTAAAAGTGACGAATCCTAATTCTTAAAAATATTCCAAACTTGGCTTCATTGATTCGAATCTTACCGAATACCACATAAAATTTTAAATTGAAGACCACCTTTATTAAAACATTCATCAAAATGTACTTTTATTCTTCAAGACAATTTCCGGTGAAAATGCGCTTTAGGTCCCCAACTCTGCCAACTTGGCGAAAATGTGCTGTGGGTCCCGTACTTGGAGGGTTTTCAAAAACGCTGTTGCCATGGCGATAATGGAATACGATTTTTAACGGTTTTAAACTAATTAGCAACCAATGAAAATGACCGATTTTTCAAACTGAAACTAATTAATGACCAATGAAAATGCTAAAAGAAAAAAACCAATTAATGAGCATGCGCGAAAAAGAGCAAATTATTTCCTCCTGAGGTTGCCATGAAGAGCTCATTAGGTATTAAAACGTCCGGTTTACCACGCTTGATGCATTTATCAACAAGTTGGCAACGTAGGGGACCTAAAGCGCAGATTAACGCAATTTCCTTCTAGCAGTGATGTCATGGAATATTTTTTAATTAATTTATAAAATGATATTGACGACATTAGTGTGACGTCATATCCACAACTGTTTCCAAACAAATATAACGTAAACATTTGTTTAATATTGTATTTAAGAGTGCCTTCTTGACAAACTTGGAGATTTTTGTTTGGCTATCGATTTTATTGGTGATTTTTGTTGGCACAGAACAATAAATTGTTCTGTTGCAACCAGAATACGATTGGAAATAAGCCCAGCTTGGTGATTAACTGTGACTACAATTTGGCGAGAATCAAAGGTTAAGCAAACAAAAGGTAAAAAGTTTTAGCAAACACGTTATGCTTAAATAATGAATACCAATTTCAAAAATAACAATTTAAAAATCTATCACCGAAGTCTATGGCAGTTTCAATGATAAATGGCGTTTAATAGCAAATGTTTGGAAACAGTTGCTGGATATGACGTCACAACTAATGTCGTCTATTAGTAGTAAAAGAGCTCCACTCCCAGATGCTGAAGTCACGAGACCAAGGGACGTGACCATGGCCCACGTGACTTTCTGACTGTGACGTCATTGCAGGTTTTATATAAGAGTACGAGGGTATTTTATGTGACGTCATCCAGATGTTAGTTTTGGAATTGAGTATTTCATAGCGCCATCTAGTGTTTCAATGAGAAAGTAACAAACTATTTTGGGAAAATAATTTATCAGAAGTTGGTCTCAGGACCGAACTGCGGTTCTATTCAACATAGGAAAAAATTTCTAAGAAAATGTTCAGCAGTGGTTCAATGTTTTCATCAATTTTGGATTCCAATACATTTTACTTTTTATTCTATTGTTGCCCCCCCCCCAAAAATTAATTTTCTTTCAATTATCTGACCATATATCAGTAGTTTGTAAGTAATTCGATGATGCCAGGTGATAGTGTTTCTGTCGAAAAGTTAGTATTTAAGACGACATCGCAACATATCAGTTGATATATTAGTTTGGGGAAAAAGTAATTCATTATTTTTTCGGTAGACGTCTGTAGTGATCGCTATCTCGTGAGGTGTCTATCAAACAACTTCAGATTTATGCTCGTTGGAAAGGTGAAATTGGACACTAAAATATCCTCTTGCAGTTTTTTGTTTCATTCATTCAGTGACGAGTACAAGGTTTCAAAAATGGAAGACAACGAACAGAAAATTCGACACATTTTCGTTTTTCTCTTGTCACGGCGAAAAAGATAGCCGGGTGGCTAAAATTGTGAAAGGTGTTTATCGTCCTATATAAGACTGTAACAACCAGTTACGTACAATTTTGATTTCGTCGATCCCGTTCGGGTATTTTTATGTTAGAGATGCACCTCGCATGTGGATACAGCATCGTCGAAAATGTCTATAAAATATCAAAAATGATCGAAGTGAACCGCATGTCAGCAGTCGTAACGCGCAAGACCTAAAAATCTACATGAAAGCTGTTTTAAACCCTTTTACAAAGAGAATCCAAAAGAAGTTACATAAAGTTCACGTAAAAATAATGGATTTTTCCCCCAAACTAATACATCTCAACTTTAATGAGAATGTTATTGTTGAACATTCGAAGCTAGTTTTACATAGCCAGGTAAAAAATGCCTTCTTTTGAGTAGTGATAAGTTGAAAAGAGGGTAAATGAATTTGAGCGACAATAGAATAAAATTTAAATAGCATTTTATGGGCAAAGGGGAATGGTCCTATCGAATTGTTAATGCTTAAAACGTTACCCCCTCACGTCTGTTGCAATAAATATGAGCTGTATTCTGCTACCACAGTTAAAAAATTCTTTTTATTAGCCACCGCGAGAATGTTGTTGCTGGTCATTTGATCTGACAAGTTGGAAAACTTTCTTTTGTGTAGCGGTGGGTTAAAACGTGAGCCCTGGTCAACGTTTAACACTCAAGAGAGGCAGAAAAGTTCTTTTATCCGAGTTTTCTCCCAATCTACCAATCACAGTTAAAAATTTACTTAGTTTACCTATGAAAAATAGAGTTTCTGAATAAGGAGTTGGGAGACGAAGTATTTAGTGTTGCAATAAATGAATCTGGTGTTTCAATTCGCTACTCGCTGTGGCTATTCAAGGTAAGAAATGTATAAAAGTGGCCACTCTGAAAACAGAAGTCAGTTGAATCCATTGAAAATAATCATTTTTAAACAATTTATTTTCTCTTTACCTGAAACAAATTTTGATAATCTTCAGATTTTATTGATTACTTATTTTTACAAACCATCTGAATATATTTTGTTAAAAAATATGGAAAACAACCATTTATGTTAATTGGATTCTTCTTCTAATATAGTTTTTGAAAATTCTGAGTTTTGGATGGTAGATTCAGGTGACAAGTTAAATTTAATTTGAATATTATTTAATGCTATAAATATATATCAGGGGTGACCAAACTTTTGGGATCCGGGGTCTACTCCACATTTAAAAAATCGCAGGTGGTCTACCAAGGGCAGAATTAAATTAGAGTACATATTTATTTTCGATAACAAGAAAAAATGGTAAATTATGTAATTTTTCTTAAAAAAAAACTTAATATTAATATTTAAAAAATAAAAATTTACTGACGAAAAGATTTAGTTTTCGTTTATTAAAGATTTACTTTTCGTATTCAACTATACTTCGTTTAGTTGAAATTTGGCAATGTATATCTGCGACAAGTTTATCATACTATGGCTGGTACGAGCTTATTGCAATGCATAAACACGAAATTAAATGTTCATCTGTTAAATGCGACCCATGTTTGTTTTTGTTCATGGTTGAAAAAGCAGATCCGCAAAGATACCTCCACCCAAAGTATGATTTCAAATACAAAATCAATTTGTAAATATGTGCAAACGTTTCCTCATAAATTTATTTCCAAAAATCAGTATCGCTAAATATGCTCTGGATTTAAGAAATATATCGCATCTTAATTTAATAATTTCTTCCTCGACCGTGACTGATGTGATATCTCTTAAATGTCCCATTTTTACAGATACTGCATCAATAATGGCATTTTCATTAAATGGAAATACCATAAAATTGAGTATTTCTTTCAACCTAATTTAGTCAGCGAATCTTCTTTTTAATTCTTGAAACAAAACAAGTAAGTATTAAGCGAAATCTTCGGAATCTCGGTTTGGATTATGGATGCACTTTTCCTCCATGTTTTTGAAGTTAACTGAATTCATGTTTTCTTAATTGAGATCCATATCTTTCTATAGTTTTTTTCAATGTTTTAATCGCGCTCATCATGTCTTAGGCTTTAAATTGCAAACCTTTAATCATAAATCTTTAAATCGTAAATCTTTGCACAGCTTGTTTTGTGTTTTAAAGCGTAGACTGAGTAAATTTTTATTTTAAATAATTCATTGATTCTATGTCATAAATTAAATTGTTAATATCCGAGGTCATTATAAGGATGGTTGCGTGGCCTACCTAAAATGCCTTCGCGGTCTACCAGTCGCCGTCTTGGCCACCTCTGATATATATAATATACAATGTTGGTGTATTTTAATCGAAAATATTTCTTTTAAAAGGTGTATACAGGTTTTAAATTAATTTAATTTTTTTAATTGTTAGGGGAATTGTCTCAAGAATGTTTAGAAACAGATTCAATATTTTTTATTATTATTTTAAGCGTAGTTTGTATTTAGATTACTCATTCATTTTTGTATTTTGAAGAATGTACAAGATCCATCCACATTGAACGATTGAACGCATGAATTATCATGAAACTGATACAACTGAACACGTATGTGAATTTTGCTCTTTGAGAAAAATTTTATTTTTATGAAATTTTTTAATTTCAATAAGTAAATTAAAAAATTTTCAATTAATAAATTTAATTATTGTTGTTGTCGTGTGGCAGCCAGGCTGGCAATATGGGGTGCGCTGCTTCACTTTTCCAACTGAACCCTATTTGGTGTGGAGCCCGACTTCCTCAGTACACACATGCCATAGGTACCCGTTTATAGGGTAGGCAACCATTCACACACACACAAAGAAAGAACAAAGACAAGAAAGAGAGAGAAAGTACATCCATGCCCAAGCCAGGATTCGAACCTAGGTCCCACCCATCTGTAGTCAGGTACGCTAACCACTAGACAAGTTGGGCGGCAAAAAATTTAATTAAAAAAATGAACAAAAAGCCTAAGTACAAAATACACTTAAAATGAAAACATTTTAAGTGTATTTTGTATTTAGGCTTCATGTTCATTTTTGTTTTCCTTTTGAAGAATGAACAAGATCCTCGTACTTTATATTATATGAATATGCTTAGAATATTTTTTATGTTCAGAATCTTTTTAGAATATGCTCGTACTTTAAGATGAGTAGCTACTTAAGAAAAATTTTATTTTAGAATTCATTTTATTTTTTAAATTCAATGCTATTTTGAATTGGAAGATGTTGTTGTTGTTGTCGTGTGCCAGCCAAGCAGGCAATATGGGGTGCGCTGCTCCACTTTTCCAACTGAACCCTATTTGGTGTGGAGTCCGACTTCCTCAGTACACACATGCCATAAGAACCCGTTTATAGGGTAGGCAACCATTCACAGACAAAGAAAGGACAAAGACAAGAAAGAGGGAGAAAGTACATCCAGCCCGAGCCAGGATTCGAACTCAGGTCCCATCCATCTGTAGCCAGGTACGCTAACCACTAGACAGATTGGGCGGCGAAATGGAAGATACAAAGCTGAGGAAATAATACTTCCTGCTGAAATTGATTTCGATCGACTTCCAAAACATTTGCAAAACAATCCACTTTCGGGTGGAACAGAGCCAATGAGAACAATTTTCCAACTTTTAATTGAAAGATGTACCGTATTTTTCGCCGTATAAGACGCACCGGCATATAAGACGCACCCAATTTTAAAGGAGGCAAATCTAGAAAAAAAAGATTATGAACCAAATTCTGTAGTAAAATATTTTATATCAACTGTATAACGTGTACGATGACTCCTCGTGAAATTGTTTCTTTTGGGAATGTTTTCCTTTTAAAGATTAACTTTTGCTGCAGTTTGGTACCATCTGCACAGCAGGACAGCACAACCGAGTAGTGGGTTTTCTCATGCCCTGAAGTTTTTGCGTTTAGGCTTTTGGCTCTTTTGTTATCTAAGGTTCTGTTAGATGGCACATCAAACGTTAGCGGGACTTCATCCATGTTCCCAATCTGGCTCATTTCAAAGTTATTCTTCTTCCTCGCATCAATAACAAACTTATGAAAAGACAGAATCTTTGATTCGTATTCCTTGCCATGGTGGGCTTTTGTATTCGCCGTATAAGACGCAGGCACTTTTTCCCCCCGATTTTTGGGGAGAAAAAGTGCGTCTTATACGGCGAAAAATACGGTACCTTTATTCTAAATCTTACCGATTTGATTAGGATTTGTAGAGTTGGATCAACTTGTGATAAACCCACATCTACAAGTATATGCGTTGACCATTGTTAGTGGTTGTAGTAAAAAATCTTCAATCAAAACAAAGTATTCAATTAGATTCCGGATTTATGTTGTTGTTGTTTCTGATGACACTTGGCGACCACGCCCGCCCGTCAGAGCCTAAGTCGCCAAACTTTTTTGATCATCGCCCCCTATATAATAATTCGAAACCTCCATAGACCCCCACAAAGATAATTTTCAGGTAATTAAAATGAAAATATTAGTCTAAATATTCAATAAATCAGAAACAGTAAGTAAATTAGTTACAGATTTTTCTACTTCTTAATGAGATAAGTATGTCTGGTGTTTCTCGGCAAGGTTTTCCTAATTGGTTGATGGGTTCACCTGCAAGAGACGGATAAGCCTCAATCGCTCTTCTGGCTACATACTATGAGTCGTGCAAATTACAAACTCGTCACAAGGTCAAGTTGTGACGTCATACACGGTATACATACGAAAACCTATAAGGAAAAAAGGAGCAGATTGTTTTCTGATTTATTATTTTATTTTCTATAAAGAATATAATATTAAGTCAATTATAAAAATATTTTAAATTTTTACGTACGCAGTTAGATATACGTGATTTGCGTATTAAGAACTGGTTTTCATTCGAGTCCCAATAGACCCCCATTCGACCCCTTGGGTCAGATAGACCCCTACTGTTGCTATATAGGCCCCTGGGGGTCTATATAGACCAGGGCTTCTTAAACTTTTTTATATAGCGACCCCCTTCAAGCTTAGTAAATTTTAAACGACCCCCTCCTCCATATAATGAAATATATATTAACCGTAGATGTAGATGTAATATCGCACTATTTTACAATGTAAATAAAATAAGGATTAAAGAATACGTACCCATTCATTTCACATATATATTATTGGAAACGTTGACGGGATATCGGTCGTAATAAAACACAATAAATAGAATGACATAAAACTATATATATATATATTCAATAGAAAAAATAAACTTTTGTAACAATGTTTTTATAAGAAAACATAAAACTATATCTATATATTCAATAGAAAAAATAAACTTTTGTAACAATTTTTTTAATAAAAACATATTATTAACATCAAACAATATTAATGTGACGGATGTGATTGTTTATTTTTACACAAATAATTAAATCTAGGCTCAATTTGAGTTAGTGCAGATCGTAATAAAATAGTATGTAATGAGTTAGTGCAGATCGTAATAAATAATATTTTGTATGATTTTTATTTGTATTTATATTTGTACGTAGTGTGTATACTAATTTTAAAATTTTATTTATAATGATTGAAAAGTATCAGATCTTTGCGACCCCCCTGGGGGTCGCGACCCACAGTTTAAGAAGCCCTGATATAGACCACTTTAGCGACCCCTGGCCTAGGCGAATGAAGTCAGAGAGAGAGAATCTTCCGTTTTTGAATAGAGCACCCTCATACGAAGGTGGAAGTACGACTTTGGTTCTAAGATGGCAGCACCATCTGGGTCTTCTAATTTAGAGATTGAAGCCAGAGAAGACCCTTGATCCAACCACCCCCAGAGATGTTAATTTGGAATGAAAGCATTGAGGACATTGCGACCCGACATATTTTACATGCCCCAGTCACCATTAGTGAATACGGCGGATCTTCGGCTAAGGCGGGATTCGAACTCACCACCTTTTGGTAACGAGAACGACGTCCTAACCAAACAGGCCTCATCTGTCAGCTGGAAAATTAACCGCTTCCCTTACAAATTTTTTTGAAAAAAAAATTGCAAAAAATCATCATTTTTTTTTTATTTTATTGCTAAATATAAGGAAACGAAACAATACAAAATATGTAGGTTTTAAGTTGAATTTTTAATTTTTCACTGGTGTAAAAGCATGCAGTTTTAATGTTAGTTTGCAATCACGAGTTATCTCGGGCAAAAAAGTTAAATATTTGTCTTTGTATGATAGTTTTTGAAACAAGGGAAACACAAAGTGATACCTGACATTCCGTACGCTGGTATCTGGTCTCATTTCTTACGGCATCATCACCATTATTTTACTTTTTTTCAACGCAACTATCCTCCTTTGTACATTACTGATCCACAAGCCATCATAGAGAAACATGTGGCCAATCCCGGAAAAGAACCGCGAAATTAAAGAAATTGCATGTTAAAACAGAATATTTCCTTTC